>CAUYSK010001348.1:0-24377 GCA_963575035.1 Avahi laniger | reverse complement strand
GTCCCAGCTACTTGGGAGGCTGAGACAGTAGGATTGCTGGAGCCCAGGAGTTTGAGGTTGCTGTGAGCTAGGCTGATGCCACGGCACTCGCCCCAGGCAAGAGAGTGAGACTCTGTCTCAAAAAAAAAAAAAAAAAAGAAACAGACCATCTGAATAGGCCTGTATCTATTGCTATGGCGGGAATCTTTGTGTGCCCTAAAATTCTTTTCTTGAAATCTTAACCCCCAAGGTAATGGTATTCGGAAATGAAGCCTTTGGGAGGTGATTTCGGGAGTGGGGAACCTGTGGCCTTCTGATTTCAAGATTGTTCTTTTTTAAGCACCAAAGGAGGCAAGAAAACTCCACCTCTCTCCACTGCACCCCTTTTAATAAAGGATTTGTCCTGTGAAATTTGAATGCAGTCAAAAGCCTGCACTGAAGGACCCAGAAGGCCACATGTGGCCTTGAGGCTGCAGGTTCCCCACCTCTAGTTAGGTCTTGAAGGTGGAGCTCTCATGAGTGGGATTAGTGCCCTTATAAAAGAGGCCCCAAGAAGACCCTTGCCCCTTCCACTACGTGAGGACATGGTGAAGAGACGGCTATCAGTCGTGAACCGTAAGAGTGACTTCACCACACATGGAATCTGCAGGCACCTTGACCTTGGACTTCCCAGCCTTCAGAACTGTGAGAAACAAATTTCTGTCATTTACAAGCTACCCAGTTTATGGTATTTTGTTATAGCAACCTGGACATACTAAACACCTATTAAAGAAATTGAATCAATAATTAATAACTTTCCAAAACAGAAAGTCCCAGGCCCAGATATGGTGAATTCTACCAAATATTTAAGGAAGAAATTAAACCAATTCTCTACAATCTCTTTCAGAAGAAAGAAGCAGAAGGAATATCTTCTAACTCATTTTATGAGGCCAGCATTACATTACACTAATGCCAAAACCAAAGATTATAAGAAAACTACAAACCAATCTGTGATGAATATAGATGCAAAAATACTCAACAAAAATATCAGCAAATCAAATCCAACAATGTATAAAAAGAATTATACATCACAACCAAGTGGGATTTATCCCAGGTATGCAAAGCTGGTTCAACATTCATATATCAATAGATGCAGAAAAAGCACTTTACAAAATCCAACACCCATTCATGAAAAAGAAAACTCTCAGTAAACTAGGAATAGAGGGAAACTTCCTCAACTTGATGAAGAATATCTATAAAACGCCTACAGCTAACATCATACTGAATGGTGAGAAACAAGAAACTTTCCCCCTCAGATCAGAAACAAAGCAAGGATTTCCCCAATTTCCACTGCTTTTCAACAGCATATTGGAAGTCCTAGCTAATACGTTAAGACAAAAAAGGAAAGAAAAGGTGTACAGATTTGGAAGGAAGAAGTAAAACTGTCTTTGCTCACAGATGATGTGATTGTCTATATAGGAAATTAGAAAGAATCAATTAAAAAAACTCCTGAAACTAATAAGTGATTATAGCAAGGTTGCCAAATACAAGCTTGATGTATAAATATCAATCACTTTCCTATATATCAGCAATGAACAAGTAGAATTCCCAATTAAAAACCCAATACTATTTACGTTAGCATCTCCCAAAAACAAAATGCTCAGGCATATATTTAACAAAATATGTACAAGATCTATATGAGGAAAACTACGAAACCCTGATGACAAAGACATAAAAGAATAAATAAGAGATATTCCATGTTCATAAATAGAAAGGCACAATATTGTCAAGATGTCAGTTCTTCCCAATCAAAATCCCAGCAAGTTATTTTGTAGATATTGACAAACTGATTCTAAAGTTTATATGGATAGGCAAAAGACCTGGAATAGCCAACACAATATTGAAGAAGAACAAAATTAGAGGATTGATACTACCTGACTTCAAGACTTACGATAAAGCTACAGTAAGCAAGATAGTATTGGCAAAAGAACAAATAGATCAATTGAACAGAATAGGGAACCCAGAAATATACCCACAAAAATACAGTCAACTGATCTTTGACAGAGGAGCAAAGGCAATATAATGGAGAAAAGATAGTCTTTTCAACGAATGGTGCTATAACAACTGGACAGTCACATGCAAAAAAATGAATCTAGAGGCCAGGAACAGTGCTCACATCTGTAATCCTAGCAATTTCAGAGGCCAAGGAGGGAGGATTGCTTGAGGCCAGGAGCTCGAGACCAGCAATACAGCAAGACCTTGTCTCTACAAAAAGTTTAAATAGTAGCAGGCATGGTGGCACATATCTGTAGTCATAGCTACTCAGGAGGTTGAGGCTGGAGGATCACTTGAGCCCAGAAGTTTGAAGTTGCAGTGAGCTATGATGATGCTACTACACTGTAGTCAGAGCAACAGAGTGAGACCCTGTCTCAAATAAACAAACAAACCAAACAAAAAAATGAATCAAGACACAGACTTACACCCTTCACAAAATTAACACAAAATAGATCACAGACCCAAATGTAAAAAGCGAAACTATGAAACTCCTAGAAGATAACACTGGAGAAAACATGGATGACCTTGGGTGTAGTGATCAGAATGAAAAAATAAGACATAGACTGTGAGAAAATATTTCACAAAAAACATATCTGATAAAGAACTATAATCCAAAACATGCAAAGAACTCAACAATAAGTAAATAAACAACCAGATTTTTTTTTTTTTTGAGACAGAGTCTGACTGTGTTGCCCAGGCTAGAGTGCCGTGGCGTCAGCCTAGCTCACAGCAACCTCAAACTCCTGGGCTCAAGCGATCCTCCTGCCTCAGCCTCCTGAGTAGCCGGGACTACAGGCATGCACCACCATGCCTGGCTAATTTTTTTCTATATATTTTTAGTTGTTCGATTAATTTCTTTCTATTTTTAGTAGAAACGGGGTCTCGCTCTTGCTCAGGCTGGTCTCGAACTCCTGAACTCAAACAATCCGCCCGCCTCGGCCTCCCAGAGAGCCAGGATTACAGGCGTGAGCCACAGTGCCCGGCTTTTTTTTTTTTTTTTTTTTTTTTTTGAGACAAGATCTCACTCTGTCATCCAGGTCAGAGTGCAGGGGCAACATCATAGCTAACTGCAACCTCAAATTCCTGGGCTCCGGCAATACTCCTGCCTCAGCCTCCCAAGTAGCTGGGACTATAGGCATGTGCCACCATGTCAGACTAATTTTTCTATATTTTTGTAGAGGCAGAATCTCTGCTCTTGCTCAGGCTAGTCTCAAACTCCAGGCCTCAAACAATCCTCCTGCCTCAGCCTCCTAAAGTGCCAGGATCACAGGCATGAGCCACCACGCCTGCCAACATTTATTTAAATTTTAATTTTGCACTAATAATCTGTTATTTGCACACTGATGTTTACATAGGCTACTGTAGGCAGAATTTTCATCAAAGTGCCTCTAACAGCCAAACAGAGTGGTTTGCTGCTCCAAATGAAATGAGAGAGATAGGAGGGAACTATAGCCCAAAGAGACTATCTATAGACCATTGTATCTCTAGAACCCAAGTTTTATCTTGAAAATTAAATTTTGAATTCCATTCCATAATGTAACTGGTTCTATTTTGATATTAAAAAAAATCACTGCCTTCTTATAATAATATTTATAATATGAATAACTATGACCTTCCAGGAAGCAATATTCTTATGATTTAGCAAAGGGGCTGCAAACTACAGCCCGTGGGCCCAATTCGGCCTGCTGCTGCCTATTTTTACATTGCCTGTGAGCTAAGAATGGTTTTCATATTTTTAAACAGTTAAAAAAATCCAAAGAATAATATTCTGAGATGTGTAAAAATTATATGAAATTGAAATTTCAGTCTCCATAAGTCTTATTAAACAGCCATGCTCATTTGTTTATATATTATCTACGGTTGCTTTTGTGCTACAACAGCAAAGCTGAGTAACTGGAACAGAGCCTGGCCCACAAAACCTAAAATATATAGAATCTGGCCCATTATAGAAAAGGTCTGCTGACCCCTGGCTTGGCTTATATTAGTTCAAACTAAAAGGCTGCACTCCCCGTTCAGAGAAGCATGCAGTATGGTTAGACAGGAGTTCCCGATACAGCTTAGCTTCACGGAGCCTCAAGTTTCCTTCATCTATAAAATAAGGACAATGACAATTCACAAGGTTACTATTAAGATAAAATGAGATTTAGCCCACGGTAAGCACTCAATGGCAACTCCTGCTATTATATAAGATTTTTGCTCTATATTACTTTTTTACTACTATGAAGAAATGTATTACCTTAATCTTATCTTCCTTGAGAAGACATTAATGATTTCACCATAATATTATCACCTTTCAAAACTTCTGTAGTGGCCAGGCACCGTGGCTCACACCTGTAATCCTAGCTCTCTGGGAGGCCGAGGCGGGCGGATTGTTTGAGCTCAGGAGTTCAAAACCAGCCTGAGCAAGAGCGAGACCCCGTCTCTACTAAAAATAGAAAGAAATTAATTGGACAACTAAAAATATATAGAAAAAAATTAGCTGGGCATGGTGGTGCATGCCTGTAGTCCCAGCTACTTGGGAGGCTGAGGCAGGAGGATTGCTTAAGCCCAGGAGTTTGAGGTTGCTGTGAGCTAGGATGACGCCACGGCACTCTAGCCCGGGCAACACAGTGAGATTCTGTCTCAAAAAAAAAAAAAAACTTCTGCAGTCTTTCTAATGCTAGAAACCCAGACATTTCTAGAATTCCCCTGTATGAAATAAATCTTCAAAAACCAAACATTGTACTGCTGTTGCAACATCATTAAAATCTGCTGTCACTTTGTCAGCTGCAGTGCAATTCCATTTAGCAAATACTAGTGTGTGCCAGAAACTACATTAAATACTTTACATATCACCTCGTCTCATTCTCACAATAAATGTGTAAGGTAGGTACCATAATCTCATTTTACAGATAAGGTATCAAACTCAGAAGTGATGCAATTTGCCCAAGATCACACAGCTGATCAGAGAAAGAGCCAGAATTCAATCCCAAGCCTCACTCTCATCTACCTCAACATGCTATAAATTGTACCACTGACCATATATATGAAAAGGGTCAGCAAAGTCGGGAATTTCATCACTACAGTATTTCAATAAGTTCATCAAGAATCTTTTCATGGCAGGGAAAGGTGGCTCCTGCCTGTAATCCTAGCACTTTAGGAGGCCGAGGTGGGAAGACTGCTTGAGCTCAAGAGTTCAGGACCAGCCTGAGCAAGAGTGAGACCCATCTCCACTAAAAACAGAAAAATTAGCTGGGCATCATGGCACTCATCTATAGTCCCAGCTACTTGGGAGGCTGAGGCAGGAGGACCACTTGAGACCAGGAGTTTGAAGCTGCAGTGAGCTATGATGACTGCACTCTACCCAGGACAACAGAGTGAGGCTCTTGTCTCAAAAAAAAAAAAAATCTTCCATTAAAAGTGCCAGCCCATGCTATTTTTAGCTAGAACTTCCAAGCCAGTAAATGGATTTTGAAGAAGCCCTTGGAAGGAGTCATGCACAGCATAACAACATTTCAGTCAATGATGGACTCCATATACAATGGGGGTCCCATAAGATGATAATGCAGTATTTTTACTGTACCTTTTCTATGTTTAGATATGTTTAGATACACAAATACTTACCACTGTGTTACAGTTGCCTACAATGTCCAATACAGTAACATGCTACACAGATTCACAGGCTAGAAGCAATGAGCTATACCGTACAGGCTAGCTGCACAGTAGGCTATACTCTCTAAATCTGTATAAGTACACTGTGTGATGTTAGTACAATGACAAAAATCATCTAACAATGAATTTCTCAGAACACATGCTATCATTAAGCAGAGAGCATGATTATATATAGTGAAAAAGAGTCATCAGAGTTCATCATGTTCAAACTGGTAACACTTTCAGATAATTGTGGCAATAGCTATTTTTTTTTTTTTTGAGACAGAGTCTCACTCTGTTGCCCAGGCTAGAGTGTCGTGGTGTCAGCCTAGCTCACAGCAACCTCAAACTCCTGGGTTCAAGTGATCCTTCTGCCTCAGCCTCCTGAGTAGCTGGGACTACAGGCATGCGCCACCATGCCCGGCTAATTTTTTCTATATATTTTCAGTTGTCCAGATAATTTCTTTCTATTTTTAGTAGAGACGGGGGTCTCACTCTTGCTCAGGCTGGTCTCAAACTCTTGACCTCGAGTGATCCACCCACCTCGGCCTCCCAGAGTGCTAGGATTACAGGCGTGAGCCATCGTGCCCGGCCGCAATAGCTATTAATGATGAATTTTTTTCTCCCAGCTACTTGAGAGGCTAAGATGGGAGGACTGGATTGCTTGAGCACAGGAATTCCTATGATCACAACACTACTGCAGCCTGGGCAACAGAGTGAAACCTAAAAAAATGTATAATATTAATAAAGTAGTTTTTCTAAGTCAACTGACAAATAGGTTCATCTTCTCCAAATCCTAAATGTCAATATTGGAAGGCCATATTTTTACAAATACTGAGACACCAAGAACACATCTGGCTAGAACAAAACATTGTTTCTGGGAAAAGGCACAAAAGGGTCAAATTAGAACTGCCAGAAAAGACTCCTTTGAAATCTATCCTCATCCTAGGAGAAATGTTAATATTCCAGGCTCAGCTGTCTTCTACTTGAAAGACAGCCACAATCTGGAGCCAACTTAACTAAGCTAGGGAAGGAACATCCATTTCCTACAAGGCCCAGTTAGCAGAGACTAGGAGAGCAGGGAGAGTTGCGTGGGGAGGGAGGCCCTGAGAAGGAAAAGCTGGCAAGTGACTTCAGCATTCACACAGCAGCAAAGAATGCAGCAGGGAAAACCACTTTAGAGCAAATCCCTTTTGATTTTGTGCGTCCCACGTAGCAAAACAAAAAAGTATTCCTTTGAGTGAACCAAACAGAAAAGTTATTTTAAAAGTATGATTTGATCCAGAAGTTAAAGAATGCATTTATTTCTCATAGTTTTTGGGTTTTTTTTGAGACAGAGTCTCACTCTGTTGCCGGAGCTAGAGTGCCGTGGCGTCAGCCTAATTCACAGCAACCTCAAACACCTGGGCTCAAGTGATCCTCCTGCCTCAGCCTCCCAAGTAGCTGGGACTACAGCACCATGTCCAGCTAATTTTTTCTATTTTTAGTATAGACGGGGTCTCACTCTTGCTCAGGCTGGTCTTGAACTCCTGAGCTCAAGCGATTCTCCTGCCTCAGCTCCCAGAGTGTTGGGATTACAGGCGTGAGCCACAGGCCCGGCCCCTCATGGTTTTTTAATTTACTTCCAACGTACAGTCACCCTACCTTTTGTCCTATTCTCCCGTCCTCAGAGGTTACGTTTTCTCTCTTCAGGAGTGCTATTTGTTTTCCTTTTCTTTCTCACATAAAGATAAAGTACATTCTTTTGCTTTAACAATACCATATATTCTCACTCCTTTTCCTTTGAATAAAATTAATATTTATTCACTGCTAAAATATCTAATTTCTTCAACTGCTTGTTCTAAAAATGAGAACATAATCGGTATCAGTTGTTATCAATTATATGCACAAATGGCATCCAGAATATCTGGACTAGATATTTTGATAATATGAGAGAAAAAGAAGAGAGACTAGAAGTCAAAAGCCTGGATTTTACTTTCGACTGCATCACTTACTTGTCGTGCACAACCTTTCTGAGCCTTAATTTCCCCATCTATAAATGAAGATAATGACATCTGCACCCTGCTTTCTTCAGAGTTATGAAGCTCAAAAGAGATAAAATATGTGAAAGCATTTTGAAGTCTTCAAAGGACATGCAAATGTAAGCCATTATTGTTAATCATTTTATCTTTACAAATCTTCCCTTTTTAAAAACACAGCTTAAGAACTTTACTGTCAAAACCCTCCTCCTTACTTTTGCACCTAGTTACTGGACACATCAGACTTCTGTAACAAAATTACACTATGTTCCAATAGGGAAAAAAATCAATCCCCTATTATTCTTGTTTCACTCTAAAACATAAAATCAAAACCAAACTACAGATTTATTGACGTTTTTTCCTGCAAAAGTAAATAGCAATGATTTGTTTTTCCAGAAGCCTGTCTGAAAAATTCTTCTTTTTCTTGTTACAGTCTTATTTTCTGTATATCACAGGAAAAAAACTTACAATTTGCAACCATAGTTCATATTCTAAAAATACATCTTGCCCACAATGAAAATAGATATCACAGTTTCAATAGATTACCATATTCTACCCTAAAAATCAAAATTATCACATTGTAAGTGGGAAAAGAGTATTAAAAAATTATTTAGCACACAGATTACTTTTGGACGTCTCCCTAAGAAACCTGCTAATGAATGAACTAGCTGGCATGGAGACAATGATAAAGACAAACTTTACACTGAATTTCATTTTGCATCTTTTGAAACTGGAGCCATGTGCATTTTAAATATATATATATTTCTTATTTTATTAATTCCTTATAAATCACTGAGGAAATCCAAAGAAGTCCTCATTCCCAGAAGAGAAAATTGAGGCCAAAGAAGTAGATAACCTGCTTAGGATCACAGAGCCAAATGGTGGAAGAGCTGAGGCCACGACTCAGGAATTCAGCGAAAGCTTCCAGTGTTTCCCCCTCAGCATAATGCTATGTGGTAAGACAGAGAGTGCCATCTCACAACTAAGAAAGGTACTGCTATAATCCTTCTCAGGATTGGGATCTCCCAGAGGTCCTGGTGATTCATACTAATCATTAACGTTTTCGTGGAAGTTCTAAGGCAAAGGGAGAGACATGACAATCTTCTTTACCAAGACTGGTACCAAGTGAATTACTACAGACAGCACATGGATTAAAATGCAGACAGTGGGCGGAGGACGGGGGCTGTAATCCTAGCTCTCCGGGAGGCCAAGGCGGGTGGGTGGATGGTTTGAGCTCAGGAGTTCGAGACCAGCCTGAGTACCAGCGAGACCCCGTCTCTACCAAAAATAGAAAGAAATTAATTGGACACCTAAAAATATACAGAAAAAATTAGCCAGGGACGGTGGCGCATGCCTGTAGTCCCAGCTACTCGGGAGGCTGAGGCAGGAGGATCGCTTGAGCCCAGGAGTGTGAGGTTGCTGTGAGCTAGGCTGACGCCACAGCATTCTAGCCCAGGCAACACAGTGAGACTTTGTCTCAAAAAAAAAAAAAAAAAAATGCAGACAGTGTGCCTTCTCTCAGACATAAGAGGAGTCAAGCTTTAACCAGGCCAGAACAATTTTGAAGCATTCGTTATTACTAACAGTAAGGATGTCCGATGAGACAGAAGAGATTTAGTAGTACAAAGAGTTTATTCCTTGTGAACTGACTCAGAGGAAATAAAGCAAGAGCAGCCTATAGGAAATTCTAGTTTAAACAAAGACTTAATTCCACCACGGAGCTGTGCTCCAACAGGAGAACTAAGGGAGTTATTAAGACCACCTCTATCGCTAAAACCCTCAAATACTGAGAAGCAAGGGAGCTTTGACTCCTCTGAGTAATTCAAGCATTCTTTTCCTCTTGGTAAGTGGAAACATTAATGTTCTTTCAATGGGCACAAACAAAAGGAAAACTCCAAGGTTTCCACCGGAAATAGTAAGAGAAACCAGAAATTAAAATTATCCAAAAAATTTCTAAATCTGCCTGCATGGAATGGGAGGACCTTGGAAAAAAAGAAATTTTTACAGGGACTATTCTTTCCTTTCTAGGTCTGTTTATAGCCTTCACATTTGAAGAAATACATGCATGTTAGAAATTACTAGGCCTTTACTACAGCTTTGATATTTACCAAACATAGTGTAGTCATGTATTAGTTAATTGAAGTATTTTTAAGCACTAAGTCTGTTTGCCAACAATTAGGTCATCTGATGAAACATTTCAAAAGGAGAACATGAGAGAAAATAACAAGACTGGCCAGGACATAACTTCCAGCCACAACTACCATTCACATCTTAAAGAGAAATCATGACATATGGATAAACCATACACCAGGACTTTCTTATAAGACTCTGAGTCACAAGGTCATACCACAGCAGGAACCATACCTTCAATTCTCTCTCACTAGCAAATGCCCAGACAGAGCTGCAGTTACAGCAGAAGTCAACCCCATCATCTCTAGGGAATCTATAACATAAAATGCGTAGCCTCGACAAAGGTCCTGAGTGCTGTTTCAAAACTCATCTCCAATTTTCACTAAATATTTCAGACATAGGGAAAATATTTGAAGTTTATTTGTTGAAATTTTTCTACCTTGTTAAATATAAATCTGTCTCATGGTAAAACAGTCACATAATTCAAAGGAAAAAAATCACAGGAAAGCTAAAAGTTGGATGTTATCTTCACATTGAAAGGCATTAATATGGAAAATTCTATCAATGTATTTCATTAAAAACATTAAACACAACCTGAAGCCAAAAAAGCAAGAGACATTCACTTCCTCTTAGCAACAAATAAGTTAAACAGTGATAGAAGCTCTAACATTACCTAAGGGAGGAGAAACATTTGGTGATTCACACGTTTCCCTTTAATGTTAATTTTAAAAATTAAAGAGCTGGTTTCTTTGGCAAGAAAAAGGGAAAACTTTAAAATTATACCTTTAAACTTCAGGTCCAATAAACCAAAACCCATTTTGCCTCGTAATCCTAACTTCAGAGTCAATTTCATTTTTTTTTTTCCTTCAGAAATCATGAGTCCGGCTGGGTGCCATGGCTCACACCTGTAATCCTAGCACTCTGGGAGGCTTGAAGCAGGAGAATCACTTGAGATCAGGAGTTTGAGACCAGCCTGAACAAAAGCCAGACCATCTCTACTAAAAACAGAAAAATCAGCCGGGCATCTTGGCATGCACTTGTAGTCCCAGCTACTTGGGAGGCTGAGGCAGGAGGATAGCATGAGCCCAGGAGTTTGAGGTTGCAGTGAGGTTCGATGACACCGCTACACTCTAGCCTGGGCAACAGAGCAAGACCCTACCTCAAAAAAAAAAAAACCACAAAAAAACAAAAACAGGTACCCATAAAATTTACTGTTTTAAATTCATTAAATTAAAACTTATTGAGTACCCACAACTGAACAAGTATCATGTGAATTCAACCAGAGATGCTGCATACCGACTTTACCTTCTCTAGCACTTCCATATTTATACTTGTATATGTAGTTTTTTTCCTTGACTTGAAAAAAAACGCAGTGAACAAATTTCAGAATGTAGCTATCACGTAAATAGAACTTAATGAAAGAGGAAAATGGGTATTCTTTACCCCAAAGCCTCCTTCCTGACAATTTTTTAAGAATGGTTTAGAATTGTTTAAATATCTAGTAGTCTAAATAACAGACTAAATCCTCACACGCCAAATCTTTTTTGCTGTGGTGTGGTAATGGAATAAAAATCGAGGAATACAATTAGCGTGCATGATTAAATCCTCAGGCAATGCCAAAGTTTTAAGCCAATGATTTCACACAGCTCCCTATTAACTTTTCATTGGCCTAGCTAACAAGAACTTGACAGGCTGAGATTTCAGATCGTTTTCTTTCCCAGGCTCTCCCTCTGGTGGAGGCAGAAGAAAGGGGGTACGGCAGAGAAAGAGGAGCACGAACAGGGGTATGATACACTAGCAAACAGACTATCCTGAATAAGAGATAACTATCGGAAAGCACAGAGAAAAAAAAAGAAGAATCGTCTTGCATTTTCAGCCCGACTCTGCTCCAGAATTCTGCACTGCCTGCCAAAAGCAATGGCATCAGAGCAAATTACTAAGTATCACCCACAACCTTCGGCTTCAACCTCCCGGGGAAGACTTCGTCCAATATCAGTAATGACACTACCAGGCAGTGCGCGCAGGGCAGGGATAACGCATTTTCGCTAAGGGCCAAGGGTTCCCAACCAGGGACCGAACGACGAGTCTCTGCCCACGGCGCAGGCTGCATACCCGCTGCTGCCATCCGCTCCCCTTTAAAAAGGGGGTCCCTCCACCTGGGATGCGGCGAGGACGTCGCCTCCTGCCGCGGCACCAGCCCCTCCCTCCGCCCCCCCCCCCCGGCCCTCCGCGCTCGCGGACAATACCTCCACCTTCTCGCGTCATACCTCGGCCCCGCACAAGAGGAGGCCAGCCACCGTCCCCCTCTGACCTGTCCCCGCGGGGTCCGAGTCGGTAGCGCGAGGCCTCCATGCCGCCGGGCGGTCACTTGCGACCACGTCCAGACCCCTAGACGCCGCTGCTAGGGTGGCAAGTCTGGCCGGCCGCCGGGCCCCGCCCCCTGGCAACCACACCCTGCACTGTCGCCGCCGCCTATTGGTCCGGGCGCCCGCCGCTCCTGTCTCATTGGCTACTGCCCCCACTCGGCGATGCGGGAGGGTTTCTAAGGGGCGGGAAGAGCCCGGAGCTAAAGGCGCCTGCGCCGGGGCGGGGAAGATGCGCGGCGCCTGGGCTGGGTCTTCTGGAGTGCCGCGTCTAGCAGGGGCTGAGGGAGGCAGGATGTGTTTGCTTCCGCTGCACGGGTTCCCGCGGCCCGCTGGCGAGTCCGTCGGAGGAGCCACCCATCCCCCACCACTGCCACACGCCGCCCCCCGCGGCTCCTGGCACCCCCGCCAGGAGGTTTGTACCCGGAGACCACCCAGAGTGCTTCCGGAAGTCTGTCGTGTAGGCGTTTACAGACCTCTGCTTCCTCACACTCGCCCTTTGCCTGTTGCCGGGGGCCTTGCTGGAACCACACCGGTACCCTGGCGAGCAGTCACTCCCAGCGAAACGCATCTTTCACAGCCCGGCCTCGCCCTTGAACTGCGCGGAACTGACGCAGCCTGTCCTACTCCAGCCCAGGCTGTTAGGTTGTTCCTAGACCTGCTCCCAGAGCACACCGGGGGATCCAGAGAATCCTTCCATCCCTCTCTCGAATGCCTGTGGACCAACTCCAGACATCCACAGCCCATAATGAGATCTGCTATCTAAATCTGTGCTCTTTTCAATAAATCATGTGTCCAACTGCCAGTTCCTTTCTGTACACGTATCACTGTAGTCCCTACAGAACAACCTGACAGGAGTTACTGCGTGTTGACTTTATAGCATTACAAAGTCAAAGTTTGTTTCTACATTGGTTTTGAACTCAGAAGTTAATTTTTTAGGAGGCATAGAAGTTGGCACAAGTTAGGAGAGCAGGGCATTGCATTCACTGGGTCAACTTCCACTCACTGTGTGACCCTGAGCATGGTTCATCCTACGTTTCAAATTCCCATCTATAAAATAAGCACAGTAATCTCTGCTTGGTCTAGCTCTGGCTGGACCTGACATACAGGAGGTTTTTAAATGCTGAATGAATGGGGTTGAATAAGATGCTATTTGTATCAGTAAAAGTACAAGTGAGACATTTTGTTGACTTGGCAGTCCTTCTGCATTTATTACAATAAAAAGTAGTATTCTTCGAAAACTTTCCACATTTACATGCAGTTTAAACAGTTACTGTAAGGAACTGTGTTCCTACCCTATTTAATATTTACAGATTTCTTTGATTAGAAACAAAACACAAGCAAACCTAAGAGACTCATCTATGTCCCCTTTATCTTCCCTGATCCCATGTAGTCCCTAAAGCAGGGCTTGCTGCCCTTTCTGCAGGTGAGCCAGGGTTGCAGAGGTGGCAGTCAACCAGAAAAAGTCACTGTTTGCTTTGATTTTTTTCCACCCATCAAGTCATAGAAGAGGCTGCCACTGAGCCTGACAGAGTTGTGGAATGAGGCCAGCACACCCGTAATCCTAGCACTTTGGGAGGCCAAGGTGGGAGGATCACTTGAGGCCTGGAGTTGGAGACTAGCCTGGGAAACAGTGAGACTATCACCACAAAAAACCAAAAAAGTTAGCTGGGCATGGTGGCATGTGCCTATAGTCCCAGTTTCTCGGTATGCTGAGGCAGTAGGATCACTGGAGTTTGAGGTTGCAGTGAGCTATGATGATACCACTGCTTACTGTACCATATGCTACACTGTAAGCCCAGGCAACAGAAAGAGACCCTGCCTCAATTAAAAAAAAAATGTGGGCCAGGTGCGGTGACTCATGCCTGTAATCCTACCACTCTGGGAAGCCAAGGTGGGAGGATAGCTTGAGGTTAGGAGTTCCAGACCAGCCTCAGCAAAAGTGAGACCCCATCTCTACTAAAAATAGAAAAAAATAAAATATATATATATATAATGTGGATGAATTAGTTTGAGTGAGATGATTAAAGGATTAATGAGTAGTGGTTTAAGTTAACAACTAAGAAAGACCTTTTGTGGATGGGGCAATATCGCTGCATTGACAGAAGCAGGGTTCTCTAAAAGCTTTCTGCAACCATTTATTTACCTACGTTTTAAACAGTTAATACAAGAAAAATATGAAGTGAACAGTTCATGACACAAGGTATCTTAAAAAGCAAATCTGGGAATTGAATTCCCGTATGACTCCAGGGCTCTAGTTAAAATACCTTTTTTTCGGTTGGTATTATTTCCATTTTATTTTATCGATATACTCTTGATAGCCAGAAAAGTGACTTTAGCAACTCTATGAAAATCAGCAATTTCTGGAGACTGTTGATGAGAAGTAGTCAGTTTTTCACAAGGAACTGGCTTCTGCTCAGCTTCCCTCGCTCCCTGAGGTAAGCAAGCAGGTGCTGTCGTCTCCTCCACGTGACCTTTATTCCATACTTGTTCTCAGGGGTGTCTTTAACCAGAATGGGCCCAGGCTCTGGGCTGCTAGTAGAGTGAAGGGAGCAGCTTGGAAGGCTATTTTCCTTCTGATGGGAGGGAACAGGATCTTCCTTCACAGAAGAGAACTCTGGGGTCTGGATATCAGGAGGAATGAACACATGAGGTAAACTCTGAAGTGCATGTACTGACAGGTCCCCACAACTTTGGGGACTGAGCATTGGAACTAAGGGTCCTCGGGAATTGTCCTTTTCTGACTGATTGGGGTACTCCTTGATTAAGGGGATCTCCAATGTCTCTGAAATGGAAGAAGACTGTGGACTCTCAAAGGTTAGATGTGGAAACTTGGAGGTGGTAGATTTTCGACTTGAATGTCTTGCCTGGTCTCGGTAACGATGCTTCCGGCAGGCTGGGAACCGGCTCTCTGCTGTTGTATCAAACTCAGGTGATATCTAAGCATTGAAAAAAAAAAATAAAAAAGTGAGGCAAGCCGACTACCAAGTACTAACCTAACAGAGAAAACTACAGCCAGAATCCTAAATGGGGCCCCACTATAGTAACGGACACAAAACAAAAATAGCTGTCTAATGGCACACTAACAGAAAGCTTCGGGCAAGTTATTCCATCTCTCTGGTCTTCTGTTTCCTCATCTGTAAGAATGGGGACAGTGCCTCTTTCAATGTATCACACCATATGGCTGCAACTATTTAACTATCTTTAAACTTCATGAGGGCAGGGACCAACAGTCTTATTCACCATTGATCCCCAGGACCTAGCAGATGCCTGGGGCAAAGAAGGCCCCCAGGAAATAATGAACGGCTGACTCTAACAACAGGGGGTGAGAGCACGTACAAAAGGCACCAGCAGATTACCTGGCACATAATGAGTATTCAGTAATGTTCATTCTTGTTCTCACCCACAGGATTCTAATGTTTAAGTTTCTTCCACAATCCTGAAGCAAGTATTATGGTTCTTCCAAGAAGTCCTGAACAAGTTATATTTATTAAACACATTTATGCAGAGCTAATGCTTTTGTCTGGCCCTTTTGCTTCACTATTTCCCTACTGTATAGTAGTTATATTCTCTTCCCAGGGCTTTTAAACTGTGAAAATATAACATATGCCATATTTGTGGATTTTTTTTTCAAGGTTCAATCCATTAGTAAATAGAGTACCTGGCTAAATATTCCACTTTCACATGGAATTTAAGGAACAATCTCATTTTTTACTTGTTCTCACACGTCTTGTTTTCTTACCCGGTTACTGAGTGAAAAACTTTTACGCTGAAGGCGGGGAGGAGGGATAGGACTCCAATCCCATCTAAGCCATTCCTCAGTTTGAACTGAGAAAAGAAGATACACCAGAAGGCTAACCACAAAGAGTACCTTACCTCCTTGCCCCTGCCCCCATGAGTCCTCTTATTCTTTGGAGGCCCTGGTTCAAGGGACAGAAGAGTCAGCACGCTGCAAAGTCTATCACAGTAAAAATCAAAGTAAGAATCCCATGGGCCTACCCAGGAAGTGATGGCGCTGTGGTCAAGGGGCTTGCTAGGCACCTGTCGAGTGTGAGTGACGGGACGCTGTGGTGATCCGTAGCGGTGTGTGGGGCCCTCCAGTGGTTGGTGGTGGAATAGCAGCTGGGCTTTCCGGGAACGTCGGGGCCGTTTTTTTCTGGGAGGCATCAATAGGTGAATGAAGAGCAGTTAGTAACCACATGATGCTGTTTGTCTTCAGGTTGGGAAATAGGATCCAATTTTAACCCATGCCTGTAGAGAAAAAACAAAAGCTGGGAGAAAATAATTCAGATGATTCCCCAGCTCTTCCTGATCCTTTGCCAGCCAATTAATTCTACCATAAACTACCACTCCTACCTCAAGGTTCTGGGGAGCATAGCTTACTACCCCCACCCCACCAGGCAAAAACACAGTATTCATATTTAACAACATTCATTCAATTAACATTTACTAGTCTGTGTTAAGTGCCACGCAGGGTGCTGGGAATTGAAAGATGAATAACCATTTATTCAACACTCATTTGTTAAGTGCCAAGCACTTGCAGTGACACAGCAGTACCTGTCTTCCAGGAGCTGAGAGTCTAGCAGAGGGAGACAGATAATTACAATACAATACGAGAGTACAATATACTTCCATTCACTTCAGGGAGGCTTTCTGGAAAGGGAGATACCTGACTTAGGTTTGCAAGGGCTAGGACAAAAAAGCACTCCAGCCTGGGGAACAGCACATAAAAAGGCATGGAGACATGAAGGAGTATTGTGAATTCTGGGAATTACAAACTCAATGTAGCTGGATACACAGTACGAAAAGATGAATGGCAAGAACTGAGGCTGAACACGGTATTAGGGTCAGGTAGAAAAAACCAGGTGAGGCCATATTAGTTTGGACTTTAGCCTTGAAGACTTTTAAGCAGAAGGATGTGATCACATTTGGCTTTTTTGCCTTAATTTTTCACCCTTGATAATTTTGAACATACATACACAAAAGTAGACTGAATAACATAATAGGCCCCCATGTCCTCATCATCCGGCTCCGATAACAATTGACCCATGGCCAATCCTGACCCATCTATGCACCTATCTACTTCCCCTACCCCTGGATTATTTTGAAGAAAATATATTCTCATTTTATCATTCCCGTTAACACAACTAAATAAATATACACACACATATATATAAATTCCTTGATATTATTAAATACCCAGCCAGTGTTCACATTTTCAGTTGTTTCATAAATGCCATATTTGTTTTATTTGTTTGTGTCTTTTAGACAGATAATCCTGGCAGTAGTACGAAAGAGAGAACAAGTACCCTGGAAGTAGGGGGACCAGTTTGGAGGTCAATATGTCATCTGAGTGAGAAATAATGGGGTCCGAAACCTGAGCTGTGCCAGTGGAGATGGGAGGGTAAGACAGAGGCAGGTTAACAGGACCCAGAAAGTAATAAAAGTCTGAAAAAGTGTCCATTGGATCTAGTAACCAGATCAGCTCTAATAAGGGCTTCTTCGATGGAATGGTGGGACACAGGGTTGACGCAATAGGTAAAAGGGTAAATGGGAGGTGCAGCTGAGCATGCTGGAAAGTCACACAACAGAGCAAATTGGTTTTACTATACATTCACGATTCAGTCATTCAATCAACACCCACAAAAAATACACTCTGACTTATATGACTAGGTGGTTGTGATACAGGTAAACGAAAAAAAAGAAAGGCCAGGTGCACTGCCTCACACCTGTAATCCTAGCACTCTGGGAGTCTGAGGAGGAAGGATCGCTTGAGGCCAGGAGTTCAAGACCAGCCTAAACAAGAGCGAGACTCCATCCGTACAAAAAAATAGAAAAATTAACAGGACGTGGTGGCGCCTGCCTGTGGTCCCAGCTACTCGGGAGGCCGGGGCAAGAGGATCGCTTGAGTCCAGAAGTTTGAGGTTGCTGTGAGCTGTGATGACACCAGGGCACACTCTAGCTCGAGATCCTGTCAGAAGAAGAAAGAAGAAAAGAAAGAAGAAAGAAGAAGAAAAGGACAAAGTCTCTACCCTCAAGGAACTAACATTTTAGGGAGAACCAAGGTAATAAATACATCCATTTGTTCATTAATTCATTCACCCAAGAAATACTTACTGAGTGCCCACCGTGTGCTAGGCACCGTTCCAGGTACTGAAAATATATACCAGAGAACAAAATCAAATCAAATCACTGCCTTCATGGTGTTTACACTCTAGTTGGAAAGTAACAAAGGTGTGGAGAAAAATTAACAGGACAAGGGGTTGAGCTGACTGAGTGCTATTTTAGACAGGGTTGTCAGGAAATACCTATCTGAAGAATTGATATTTGAGCAAAGACCTGAATGAAGAAAGAATAAACAAGCAATGGAATTATAGAAGGGAAGAATATTCCAGGCTGAGAGAATAGTAAGTGCAAAGACTCCAAGGTGGGGGAATATGTCTGACCTGTTCAAGAAACAGTAAGGACATTGTGGAAACAGTTCAAATGACACAGGGTTAAGGACTACAGATTTAATTATTCTTAGAGTGATAGGAGGCCACTGAAAAGTTCTGGACAGGGAAGGGACACAATCTGATTTATACTTTTAAAAGACACACTAGGTGGGCACTGCATGAGAAAAGCTGGCTGAGGAGATGGGGGATGGATAAAGGAAGCCGGGTACCCAGTTAGAAGGCCACTGCAAGAGTCTAATGGAGAGATGACTGTAGCAATGGCTACAGTGAGAAGTGTCGAAAGTCACCAACCTCAAACGGGCACTGTAATGCTCAGTAATCCTATGTCTCCTTGATCAATTCATTTTCCACAAAGGCTATCTTAAAACATTTCACTTTCTTAAAACTTCAGAAACCCCTTTTTACTCAACAAATTACCTTACTTCCTACTTGACAAACAATACAAAGGACAGAAGACATCAAAGGAAACACTCTTATTTTCCAGAAACCAAACATACAGACCTATGTATATCTGCACACATCCTCTTTCTTTCTGCTCTTATTAGAGTTCAGTCCATTCTGCTATCTAGGGCCTTCCCCTCTGGCTGTGCTTTGGAGCCATTCTCACTCTATACACTTTTCTTAGGCAATCTCATCTGCTCACATTTCAATAACCACCTGAAGTAGATGACTTCAGTATTTAGATATTCGTCTTAGAATTCTCTAAGCTCAAGATCCATATATCCCACTGCTTGATAGCAACTAGATGTCTCAAATGCACCTCAAATTCAACATATTTAAAACTGAACTCATGATCCATCATTCCCCCAGGACCCCTAGCCCCACCTGCAGCCAAAATGATTATCTTCCAGGGCCCTGGAAAGGAATGGCATCATTCCTTCAGTTATGCGCCAGAAACCTTGACATTTCCCTCTGCTATCCAACCCAATACCAAGCCCTGTCAATTTTACATCTTAAACATGTCTTCAATAAAGTCCTCCTCACTCTTCCTCTTCTCTCTCTCTCTCTTTCTCTCCCCACCCACCAACCTTCTTCAAGTTCTAGCAATTCTTGCCTAGAATACTGCAATAGCCTACATGGTCAACCTTAAGCCACTCTGGCATGCTCTGCAGAGGGACCTTTTCAAATACAAATCTGGGCCAGGCACGGTGGCTCATGTCTGTAATCCTAGCACTCTGGGAGGCTGAGGCAGGCGGATCCTTTGAGCTCAGGAGTTCAAGACCAGTCTGAGCAAGAGTGAGATCCCGTCTCTACTTAAAAAAAAAAAAATAGAAAGAAATTAGCTGGACAACTAAAAATATATATAGAAAAAATTAGCCAGGCATGGTGGCGCATTCCTGTAGTCCCAGCTACTCAGGAAGCTGAGGCAGGAGGATCGCTTGAGCCCAGGAGTTTGAGGTTGCTGTGAGCTAGGCTGACGCCATGGCACTCAAGCCCTCTAGCCCAAGCAACAGAGTGAGACTCTGTCTCAAAAAAAAACAATAAACTAAAATAAAATACAAATCTCTCCTAGACTCACGTCTGCTTAAAGTTTTGATTGGCTTCCTTTAATTTTTGGATAAGGACAAAACTCTTCAGTATGGCTAAGGCCCAGGCTCCCTCTGGCTCCCGCTTCAGCTATACCCACATCCATCCAGGTCTCTTAGCCCAGCCTTGTGTCACCATGCTTGCTTCTGCCACACGGCCTTTGCAGACAAGATTCCAAACGCTTTAGAGGGCTTCCCTCTCTTCTTTGTAAAAGGCATCAGATTTCACACCAAGCTTCAGCTCATCAGAAAAGCCTTTCCCGTCCTACCTAATAACTCCTTAATGTGACCTCTAATTTGTCAGATCACAGTTATATTTCTGCATTTGCTTATTTGATTCTTTGAAAATGTTCTTCTCTCTCTCCTTTAGACTGTAAGCTCAGGGGAAGGAAAATCCTTGTCTGCCATTGTATGTTCAGGGCCTAGCCGTGCCTGGCACATAGTAGCTCAACAAAATCTACTGAATAAGTAAACAAATAAAGCACTTTATTATATCTAAAGGCATGGCTTCGGGAGGGGAGCAAAAGGCAGATCAATACTTGAAGCTTGTGCGTACATTTTTTAAGATGGAATGAACTCGAACAAGATCATACGCAGCCTTCAAAGAACTCAGTCTAGTCGGGGGGATCGAGAGGATCGTTAACTGCGGAACAACTTCCCCCAGGAAGGACATCCACTGAAACAGACCACTAAAGGGGTCAGAAACCCCAGGGGAGGCAGGGGGCGTGTCGCCGGGGTAGGGGCCGGCGAGCGGGAGGGAAAGGAGGCCGAGGGAGCCCGGCCCGGCCAGAGCCGTTCCCGCGTCCCAGACTGTCCCTGCGCTCACCCAGCCCGGCCGCGGGGGCCCCTCTGGCTCGTCCCCGACCCCACAGCCACCTCTCCCACCACGAGCCTGCCTGCGGCCCGCCTTACCCGCCCGGCAAGGCCCGGCAGCCGCTCCTGTCAGGGCGCAGAGCGTTCGAGCCCGGAACGCGGAGACAAGGCCGGCGCCGATTGGCGACGCTCCGTCACGTGACCGCAACGCTCCGCCGGCGCCAATTTCAAACAGCGGAACAAACTGAAAGCTCCGGTGCCGGACCCCACCCCCGGCCCCGGGCCGGGACCCCCTCCCCTCCCGGGATCCCCCGGGGTTCCCACCCCTCCCACACGGCCGGGGACCCGGCCGGCCTGGCGCGAGTCCCTGTCCGGGGCCCTGGCTCGGCCCCCAGGTTGGAGGAGCCCCGAGCCCGCCCTCCGAGCCACAGCCCGGCAGCGGCGGCGGCGGCTGCAGTCTGGAGGTGAGCGGGGCGCAGGAATGGAGTCCGAGGCCCGGCCCGGCCAGTGGCAGGGAGTGGGGACTCGGGCGCCGCTTCCGCAAGTCCTCCGGGCGCGGAGGTCACGAGTGGAGATTTGGGGCCACACGGGAAGGAGGTCTGAGCGAGAGGGTGCAAATTTTCTCTGCATCCAACCTCCTGGTCTTGGCCTTCTGACTTCCTGCTCAAAGGACCCCTGGACCTTCCCTCGAAGTTTGACCTCTGCACCCTGTCCACAGGCTCGGGAGGGCTGGGGTGGCCTGCTTTCTTAGTGCGGACTTGGCTGGGATGAAGACTAAGCTTGTTCTGCATTGAGTCAAAGACCAACCCGCACACACGCTCCCCCTACTCCCAGGCGCTCTCACCATTAGGCAACACTGCCTCCATCCTACTCTTTTGCAAGGACTTTCTCCTGGTTCCAGCGAATAGCGAGGTTTTCCTGTTCAGGACGGGGGTGGGATTAGAAGAGTCACTCTGGAAGTCTTCCCGGCCAGAAAGAGTTGGCAATAATAAGAGGCCGGTTAGGAAATAGAAGAGAAATTTAAGACTTAGATATCCTATGGAAAAAGAATAGTATCTACCGATTGATGGGGGGAGGGAGGCCTGGAGAGATAAGAGGTGAAAGTAAAACTGAGATTTGCAAGTAGAAGAAACCTAGCTATAAAGAAAAAGGAGATTGCAAGGTGGAGAGTGCCTGTGAACATAAAGTGGATAGTAAATGTTACTTTTTTGAGACAGGGTCTTGCTGTGTTGCCCAGGCCAGAGTGCAGTGGCACAATCATAGCACACTGCGGCCTCCAACTCCTAGGCTCATGTTATCCTTCTGCCTCAGCCTCCTGAGTAGCTCGGACTACAGACGCATGCCCCTACGCCCAGCTAATATTTTCTTATGTTTTGTAGATGCCCAGGCTGGATCTTGAACTCCTGGCCTAAAGCAATCCTCCTGCCTGGGCCTCCCAGAGTGCAAGGATTATAGGCGTGAGCCACCATGCTGGTCCCCCCTTTCTTTCCCCTTTTGAATTGCTTCTGTTTGCTGTAATTTTAATTTTAGCCTTTTTTTTTTTTTTGGTCAATAGGGCTCATCTTATTGACTGAGGTCTTTTCAGAGGCTCAGGGAGCATTCACCTGGGCCTTTGAGCTCATGCACCTAGCCATATAAAGAGGACCACCTTTCAGTCTAACAAATCTGACATCCTGCTGCTCCTTGCACTTTCCAGGGTCCATGCTTGTGATTCCCAATGGAGAGTAAAAACATAGATTCATAATGAAAACCAGCCCCCGTCGGCCACTGATTCTCAAAAGACGGAGGCTGCCCCTTCCCGTTCAAAATGCCTCAGGTGAAACATCAGAGGAGGAACCTAAAAGTGTCTCTGCCCAACAGGAGCCTAGTCAAGCACAGGCCTCCAAGGAGGTGGCAGAGTCAAACTCCTGCAAGTTTCCAGCTGGGATCAAGATTATTAACCATCCCACCATGCCCAATACCCAAGTGGTGGCCATCCCCAACAATGCCAACATCCAGAGCATCATCACAGCCCTGACTGCCAGAGGCAAAGAGACTGGCAGCAATGGGCCCAACAAATTCATCCTCATCAGCTGTGGGGGAGCCCCGGCTCACTCTCCAGGACTGCAGCCTCAAGCCCCAACCAGCAATGATGCTAAGAAGACAGAAGTGATCACTGAGATGTTGGGACCAAAACCTGCAGCTAGGGATGGGAATCTTCCTAGAGCACCTGGAACCCTTCTGGGGCAGAGACGGGAGAGCTGCGGTATGTGGTCTGCAAGGCAAAGGGGTTAGAAGCACGGTCTTTCCTCTCAGGTGGCAAGGTCTGCAGTTAGTCCTGTTGCTTGCAACAGACAGGCATCTAGCCGGAGGCAAGGGAAAGTCTTTTTTCACCCTGAAACTTTGACCTAAATACTTTGTGGTATTGTTGAAAAGGTTACAGTTATAATTTAGCATTTCTATTGCCTTCTTTATATTGGAAAAGGAGTTCTTATTCCTATTTACCCTTTCCACTGATCCTGTAAGGAAGTAGGAATCTTTCTCCATCTTAATAAAACTGAAGACTGAAACAAGGGGAGGAAAAGTGACCTTTTTTGTGCAGATAATAGCTCTTTTGTAAGCTTGCCTTGATTGATCTTTAAGGCTCAGTGTGGCTCAGATTGAAAAGTAATTTAAACTGTGTTCCTGAATTTTTCCTGGAGCAGAGTAACTTAGAGTCACAATAGATTCAGCATGTGTTCCTGACCATAAGGCCTTGGAGGGGTGATCCCTAACCACCAATTCTGATGGGCCTACTGGATGTGGTCACACAGAGCTAAGTGGGGCCTTGGATTGTTTCCCCTCCAGCAGGCAGTGAGGCAGCAGGCTGCACTCTTGACAACAGCTTAACCAACATCCAGTGGCTTGGAAAGATGAGCTCTGATGGACTGGGATCCTGTGGCATCAAGCAAGAGATGGAGGAAAAGGAGAATTGCCACCTGGAGCAGAGACCGGTTAAGGTAAACTGTTCTGTCACTCACCAGGAAAGTCAGACAGTGCAGGGAATTTCTAAGATGGGAAATGGATTCAGTGGCCTGCTGCAGCAGAATTTCCAAGTTCTTATATTAGCATTCTACTCCGTGCTATTCTGTATAACTTTTTTTTTTTTTTTTTTTTGAGACAGAGTTTCACTCTTTTGCCCGGGCTAGAGTGAGCGCCATGGTGTCAGCCTAGCTCACAGCAACCTCAAACTCCTGGGCTCAAGCAATCCTCCTGCCTCAGCCTCCCGAGTAGCTGGGACTACGGGCACACGCCACCATGCCCGGCTAATTTTTCTATATATTTTTAGCTGTCCAATTAATTTCTTTCTATTTTTTTAGTAGAGACGGGGTCTCGCTCTTGCTCAGGCTGGTCTCGAACTCCTGAGCTCAAACAATCCGCCCGCCTCGGCCTCCCAGAGAGCTAGGATTA
>CAUYSK010001346.1:0-22887 GCA_963575035.1 Avahi laniger | reverse complement strand
GCCCGCTCCGAACAGCCCCTCCCCTCCGATGCTTTCCCGGCGCCGCGCTCCGGCGCGCGCGTTTAAAATGGACCCGCTCCTGTCTCGGCTCCCCACCGCTCGGCAGTCTGTGCTACCGCTTTGCTCCGACTTCTGGCACTTCCCGGCCTGCGTGGGAGTGGGGTTTGGTGAAGGAAGAGTCGTCTTCCTGTGAGTCAGATCTCTCTGCCCGGGCCAGCCCGCCGCGGGCGCGGCTGACCCGCGCTGCACTTCCTTTTGTCCCACTCCCTCCGGGTGTTTTTACAGTTCTCCTTACTTTATCTGTGGCGCTGCTTGTCCCTCGCTGCTTCTTTGCAGATTCGCAAAGCCGATCCTGTGGGAGAGCGCCTCACACGAGTGTGGGTGTCCGTGTTCTTCACCTCCCGCTGTGGGAGCAGAGAGCCAGGAGGTCTCCCCTAATCCGCCATTTTTATCAGCCCCATAAATACTTTTTTTAATCTAAGGAGAAAATTCTTAGCCTTTATTAAATTCCCAAAAGTGCTCCTGGTTCAAAAAACTTCTAAGAAGCAGAAGAACTGCTTATATTTAGGATGTTAAAATGTTATCCATCTATACAATAGTAGGATATAATTTATGATGATTTCTTGTCAATAATTTTTGATGAGGAGTATTGAACTCTACTTTATGAAGAAAATGACATGAAAAAATACATTAATGATGAAAAAGATGGAAGCTTCAGTTTCACAATTTTGTCTATGAAGAGAGGGGAAAATAGAATGCCACCCACTATTTCAACACTTAACACTTTAAGCCTAAACAATTGCAGTAATTTTCCTAGTATGTTTCTCCCTGTAGAAATGATTTTCTTCAAGTCATGCTGTACATACAAAGATGGCACAATAGGATTCTTAATACACTCCTTTCATCGTTTAAATATTATTCTTCTGACACCCTTTTAATTACCCTTTTAAAATCCAATCACCTTAACCTGGAATTCAAGATTCTCTGTGATTGTGACCAAACAATTGCTGTTTTAGCTATTTCTCCTATCACTTCCAAATATCTTAAGTTTTAACTAAACTTGAACACTTGCCATTTCTCAAAACACTTGTGTTTTTCAGTTTCTATATTTTTGTCCATATGAAGATCTTTTCCTGGAATGATCTCTGTTCATTCTCGCTTGCTAAATCTTGACTGTCCTTCTAAGTTAAGATTGTTCAAAGAACATTTCCAGATGTGTTAGATTGTTCTATTGTTGTGATAATCAAACTGAGACTATGTTTTCCAGAATGTCCTTCCCTGTAGAATTCCAGGTTAGAGTCAGCTAAAGGAATTAGTGAGTATTAGGAGGTGGAAGTGAAACATTAGCCATTATCCTTTGGAGGTCTTTGCAGTCAGGAAAATAAGAGATAGACGCAGAGTTTCCTGCTGAGAGGAGGATAGCCAGCCATTTGATGGCAGGTTGTTCACTCTGGACTACTTCCATCAGGAAAGGGTAGTGCTTTGTTCTCACTGGAACAGACCTTACTCTGTATTAGGATTTGCCATCCCTGGCCAAAGCACCATAGACAGACAGGATGACTTATTCACTATCATAGAACTCCACCCAACATTGCTTCTTAGGAACTGATTTTATAATCAGTTGTATAATTGATTTTACAATCAATGAAGTATGGCAATGGTATCATGTTCATGGAATTCACTGGCCATGGTAACATGTTTCCAATACCTTGAAGCAAATGAATTTATAACACAGCAGAATAACTTTTTTACGTATTGGTTATGGCACCAGCAGGTGACAACATCTTGTAGAAGTGAGGAAATGTTCTCCAAAATGTAGTGTACACTGTGAATCAGCAACTGATATGTGACATTGTTTCTCCCATACCTAGGATTCATGGCTTTAAGATAAAGGGGTGGAAAGGAAATGAACTCCTCTTATTGTAACCTCTAATGATCCACTTAGTAAAACTTTTGCTTCCTGTCTTTATAACCTTGGGTTCTTCTTGTTTAATAGTCTAAATTCTATGGGAGGACACAGCAACAGCTCCGTTAATCTGGAGCTAAGACCACCACCTGGCCTCATAGTAGTGACCCAGTATTCAAAGAAGGAGGTTGCTTTCCAAAAGGAAATTGGTTTTCTAGTGTACAATGGGGACAAATAAGAGTATGTATAGAGTACAGATGTTCCTTTATGGCATTTTTTAGTACATCTGAGTTCTGTGATAAAAGGTAATCAATACAATGATATTACAATGCAAGTTGGATTGCTAATGGCACAAGAATGAAGGTTGGATTCACCTCACCTGATAAGGAAACATGACCAGCTGTCACAACTAGAACTAGAATGAGACAAGTGAGGTGTCTATCTCAAGCATAAAATTTAAAGAGTCATCCAAAATTCAGAAATCAAGATAAACATATTTAATTCAATATTTTTAATAATAAAAATGAATAATTAAAACAAAAATTACAAGATAAAAAAATCAAAGTTTTAATTAAAGACAGAATCTGACTCTACACTTGCATGACTTACGTCACCTGCATCACCTTAATCCCAGCCCTGTCGATTCCTGTCTCATGCCAAGTTGTGTCAGGTTGTTCTATTGCCAATTTGGTTAAGCTGGGAAATTTGTTTCCTAAATCCCCCTCCCTGTGTGGCTTCAGATTAGAGTTGAAGAGGGCTTGATTAAGATTTGAGAGGTCATTGCTCCCCAGAAGTTTGCTGTCAGGTGGACAGATGAAGAGGTGCCCAGTGATTTGCAGCTTGACTCTCTCCCCAACTCTGTGAGCAGCTCTTCTTTCCATTTGCGGCCCCAGTCTCTACAGGAGATGCTTTTCTGCAGGCACACAAAGGAACAGCCACCCAGAGCCAATCATTTCCTATAGACCTCTCTGTGGGCTCCCCCTTCTCAAATTGGACACAGTGCTTTAGGAAAGGTGGTTAGTGCCTGCTTTTCTGAAACTCTAAATGTACCTTCCAGACCTCTGTTTTCCAAACAAAACCCACAATTGTGTGAGATCAAGTTGTTTTAATAATTCTGTTATTCATTTGCACTGATAATGACTTTTTCTCTGATTGAACCTTGACTGATACATGTGATTTTCTCAGTCAGAAGTGCTACAGGTCCAAAGTCCATTATCTGAAAAACCTGGAATTAGATATGTTTTGGAATTCATATTATTTTGCCTTTTAGAAAGACAGTGTGGTGTACGTACCACGTAATATTTAACAGCTTTATAGTAGGATATAGGACAACACCTCAAATTCAAATACAATCATATTTCTGCAGTAAAAGATTATAATGGTAGGGATAAATAAAGACCATAAATTGCCTTACACCAATTAATTATTTAAAAAGTCTGATTCTCACAGCTTTTTGAAATTCCAAATTGCAGAAAAGGTTTATGCACATGTGTCTGACACACAGTAGACCCAGTAGACACTCAATACATTTATTATTAGGGTCCACCCTCTCACTTCTCATTGCATTTTCTAGTACTTGTTATTCTTATCATAAAGTGGTATCTTACTATTACTTGTTAATATATCTTCTGTTGAGTATCAGGCATCTTGAATAATGATGGAGAGCATTATAATTTAGAGGAAACTTTTGTGACAATTATTTTAAAGTGCCCATGTCATAGGCAAAGCAGCAAAATGTAGCAGTTTCATGTGTGGACATGAGATCAATCTGTGATTAAATTTTCGGTTAGTCATTTAGAGCTTATATAACACTAGGCAAATTAATTAACTCCTCCAAGTCTCAGTTTCTTGATCTGTAAAATTAGGATGGTAATGCCTTCCTTTAAGATATTACTATAAATCATTTTGCCTACATAATACTTACAAAGCATTTAGTATAGCACCTTCATATAGTGAGTATTTAATATGTCACAGCCATGATTATTATTTCTCTACATCATAGCAATGAGTACGAACAAACTCACCCCTTGCTCCTATCTAATGAAGTGTCTACTTTTAGTAGATCCTGAAAACATTCATGCTACAAGAACAAATTTAAGAATGAATAATTAAATAAATGGAGATGTTATCAGAAAGATATCAGTTTATGTAACTTAATATTCTGGTTTCTTTTTTTCTTGACTTTTATTTTTTATCATATATATTTAAGGTGTACAGCACAATGTTTTGATGTACACATACATAGTGAAATGATTACTACAGTCACACAAATTAATATCATCTTCCATAGTTACCAATTTTCCATAGCTACCAAAATTCTCAGTTAACAGTACAATGTCATTAACTATAGTCCTCATGCTGTACATAAGATTCTTAGATTTATTCAGCCTACATAACTGCAAGTTTTCACCCTTTGATCTACTTCTCTCCATTTTCTCCCCCTCCTCATCTGTGGTAACCACTGTTCTACTCTTTGTTTCTATGTATTTGACCTTTTTTATAGATTAAGAGAGGTCATGTAGTATTTTTTTTTCTGTGTCTAGATTATTAATATTTCATTTAGCATAATGTCCTTAGGTTGTTTACATATTTTGGCTATTGTGAATAATGCTGCAATGAACAGAGAAATGCAAATATTTTTTTAATATACTGATTTCATTTAGTAGTTCTATTTATAATTTTTTGAGGAACTTCCTACTGTTTCCCATAATGGCTGTACCAATTTACTTCCCTGACAACAGTGTGTAAGAATTCCCTTTTCACCACACTCTTACCAACATTTGTTATCTCTCATCTCTTTGATAATAGCCTTTCTAACAGGTAAAAGATGATATGTCCTTGTGGTTTTGATTTACATTTCCTTGATGATTACTGATATTGAGCACCTTTTCATATACCTGTTGGTCACTTTTATGTCTTCTTTGAAAAAAATTCTATTCAGGTCCTTTGCCAATTTTTTTAATTGAATTGTTTGTTTATTTGTTGGTTTTACTAATGAGTTGTGTGAATTCCTTATATATTTTGGACATTAACCTTTTATCAGATACGTGGTTTGCAAATATTTTCTCCTAATCCATACGCTGCCTTTTGATTTTGTTGATTGCTGTGCAGAAGCTTTATAGTTTGATACAGTCTCACTTGTTTGTTTTTATTTATTTTTTATTTTTTTTTGAGACAGAGTCTCTCTCTCTCTCTTGCCCAGGCTAGAGTGCAGTGGTGCAGTGCATGATCACAGCTCACTGAAATCTTGAACTCTGGGGCTCAAGGGCTCCTCCTGACTCAGCCTCCAGAGTAGCTAGGCCTACAGGCATGCACCACCACACCTAGCTGATTTTTTAAATTTTTTATAGAGGCAGGGGTCTCACTGTGTTGCCCAACCTGGTCTTGAACTGGCCTCAAGTAATCCTCTGACCTTGACCTACCAAAGTGCTGGGATTATCGCTGTATGTATTATAGCTGTATGTGAGCCACCACTCCCAGCCTGCCTCGTTTATTTTTGCTTTTGTTGTCTAAGCTTTTGGTGTAATATCCACAAAATCATTACCAAGGCCCATACCAAGGAGCTTGCCCCTGTTTGTTTTCTTCTAGAAGATTTACAATTTCAGATCTTCCCAGATGCAACCTAGTTAGAAGCCTCACTCACCTTCAGGCAGCAGGTGGAAAAATGTGCTGACAGACTCCTTTGGGGAGAAACTTGGAGATTAGTGTTTTACCCTATTTGTTCTGCACTGATTTTGAAGGGATAGAGCTGCTGGAAATGCTCATGTACCCATTTATTTATCTGTTTGTTTACATAGATTTAAGGGGTACAAGTGTTTTTTGTGTTACATGGATGAATTATACAGTGGTGAAGCCCAGGCTTTTAGTGTACCCATTACCTGAATACTATACGTTGTACAGGACAGATAATTTTTAATCCCTTACCCCCGACCACCTCTTTGTTCTTTGTGCTCTGGGGAGACTCATAAATGCCCAGTCCCTGCTACTCCCAGATATAGGTTATGTATAAGCCAAACCTTCAGGGTGAACTGTAAAAGTTAGGGTGGCATATGTGTGGTCCGAATTCTTCACTCTTTGGGAAGAAGCTGGGAGTTCAACACTGCTTTCTAGGGTGGAGTTTGTGCATGATTGTGTCTCAGCTTTTCCATCCCATTTTGATGTGGATACTTTGTCAGTGGCTCAGTGTGTAGGAGTCTTTCAGCTAGTTTCTGTTTTTTTCTCAGAAAAGATTGATTCATGCAGAGATGCTTATTCAATGCTTTTGAGGGAAGAGGGAAAGTGAAGAGCCTCCTATCCCACCATCTTGCTGACATCACCACTTGATATTTTAAGAGGAATTTTGATTTATAATATGAAGATTTAAGGTAAGGAAACTCATCAATGTTACATTCAAAACCCCCTATTTTATTCTTTTGTGTGTGAATTCTAGTCTCTTGGATATTCTTAAGGATTGAGAAAATAATGTAAGAAAAAAAATTTTCCAGATTACACCAATCCAAAGCAAATTGAAAGATAAAATTAGGAAGAAAGCCATGGTCCCTATAATCAGGAAATTTATGGTATAATATTGGCATAACAAATTCATTGCATTAAATGCGAGTTTCTACTCCAAGTGCTATATTAAGAAGGCTTTTAAAACTGAATCCAGAATCAGGAAAAAAAATTCTTTAATGAATTAGCAATGCCAGACAAAGATGAGCACAGAAATCTCTAAGATTCTGTAACCTCACTACACATTTCTAAAGAGTAGCCACCCAATTCTCTGTAACACTGGAGTGAGAGAAATAGAATAGACACAGTGGAAAACAGAGGCTTTTCTTCTTATAATAATAGTTGAGCTATTCTAAGTACATCAGCTATTGATAAATATATGTTAACATTTACCTACTCATTCTGTTGGAGAAAACTGGATAACTCTTAAGTGTTTTGCCCTCCAGGCTTACATTAAAAGTTAATTACCACCACATGGGACAGGCCTCAGGAGGCCATGACAGCACTGAACTAGTATCAGCAAAATGTGCATCTCATATGAGGCCCCAAATTGCTCACCTCTCACAATAGAATACATTCTCCTTGAGTGAATGTTTACAAGTTAAAAACCGTACCACCTTTTGTGTGGGTAGTGAGTTGAAGAAGGACAACTTCTAGCTGAAGAAAAATAAAATTATATCCCTGGGTTAAGGACCAGAGTGTCATGAGAGAAAAATAAAATCAGAGCCCTGGGTTAAGGACAAGGGTCATGAGAGATCTGGCCTCGGGTATAAATGTAGGGCTGTCATTAGCTACATCCGATAACCCAAAATCTATTCTCATTCTCACTCTCTCCTCTTTCTCCCAAATATCTTCTTCGTCTTGCCTTTCTGTGGAAAGCTGCATGGGCATTTGGCTATAATCTGATCTAATAGTAGCTAGCAAGAACACAGATAAGCAGAGATTCAATAAAGTGTGTTTTAATAGACCCTGAATCACTCTCGCCCCTCCCTCTTTTACTGGCCAGCCAAAGAACCTTGATTTTTCCCTATCAAATATTTCTCAATTCATGAAATAGAAGCAGATGTCCATGGACCAATGATGAGTGCATGGATCAATGATGAGTGTATGTCAATCCTAGTCTATGCATCTAAAGTCAAAAATTAAATTTAATTTAATTTAAAACAGAAAAGACCCAAATGTGGATTTCTTTAGAGACCACCCAAACCAAACCTCCTATGCATATTTATTATACTTATATGTTGGTCTAATTGATTTATCATTTATTTAGATTTCAGGTTATTTTTCATGTGTAAAATGTTTTCTCAATTTGACTGTAAGTCCGTGAAGGACAGGGATTTTTCTTTACAGTTCTATGGTAACATGCAGTACAGTACCTTATATTTGGGATACTGCAGAGAATGTTAACATCCTATCATCCTATAGACTCGCTCATTAGTGTGGTATCATTACCTTCTTTCTATAGGTCAGTGGTCAAATATAAATACTGACATACATTTATAAAAGGTTACCTTTGTTTTTGATTTGAGAAGATGTCTACATATCTTGAAAATATTAGTAATAACTTTCCACTAGTGAAGATAGCTTTTATAGATGGAAGTTTATACTTTAATGCAAAGCAACCTGAATTTATGTGCTCACGCACAGATGAAGCAGCATAATATGATGGGTTTGAATATTTAAGGAGAATAGGATCTAATTACAATCACTTCCACCCTATGAAAATATGTAATTTCCGTATGTCTGTTTGCATTTTTGAATGTGCTTAAACCTTTACTAGCATGTCATATTTAATGAATGCATTTGCTCAACCGTAGTTGTTAAGATTATACAAATCTACAAATGGCTTGATATTTTCTGCATTAAATTTTGTGTGACTTCAAGCCAGGGACAACACCTATTTAATTCACAAAATTCATTATCAAGTACATGGAGAGTCTTGATAAATGCTTTTTGGTAGAGCAGGATGCTGCTATTATCCAGGATGAGAGAAGGGGACAATTTAGGCATTTCAAAAGGAGATATTAAGTGGCAGAGAAAGATAGCAAGGATGCTATTCATGCAGGAGAATAAAATGAGGTATGAGGAAACAAAGAGGATAAGAAAATAACTCACACGAGAAATTGAATCGGGCCAGTAAAACATCTGAAAATCTACTACTTGCATCAATGTCAAAAAATTCGAAGTGAACAGGTGATCTGAGCATGCTGCTGACATCCGTCTTCGTACCCTCTTGGTCTCTAAAATACTTCTTTAGCTTCCTTGAACAAAGACACCACGGTGGGCTACACAAGGTGCAGAAAAGGAAAGGGAAGCTGTTCCTTCTCCTCCGCATGCATTAGTCATTTTCTTCCTCTGAGTCTGTGTCTTAATTGCCTTGTCTGTCTTATTAGATTGAAAACCCACTGGGTTGGGACCATCACTGCTAAGGTGTGCAGCACTGAGCTTGGCAGGTGATCAGCACTCAATAAATGTCTATTGCTACCATAAACCAATGTATAAATCTCAGAAATAGGCATAATAATGGACCTGACAGATTAATGCCCAGGGCTATTTTTGTACAGCAGCATGGGCTAGCCAAATCAAAATCAGACACCTCAGATTCAATTCTTCTCAGTTTTGCATGTAATTCTCAGCCTTTCACATTTTTGTCCTGTGACAGACAGGAAGAAATGATAGTCAACTTTTCAATATAATCAAATTAAGAAGTACTCTCTTCCCTCCTTTTTGGTCCCCTTTCAAATGCTATTGACCCATTATGTAGATGGCATTGCTTTTTTATTATTGATAGAGTGGTTTCAAATGCTGCAGCAGATGTTTTATATGGTATTTATTCTCAACATTTCAAATTCTCTTCTTTGTGGGGGATTTTCTCTGGGAGCAGGAAACTACTTAAAGAAACCATTTAATTTGTACTCTAATGAGTCCTCTGAGGTGACTAAGGCAGAGTTATTATCAGTGATTCTCTTTGGAAAACAAAATTAACATGTGGAGAAATGAGTGACTTAAGCAGGACTCCTCCCCTGCAGCCAGAGGAGAGATGGTAAAACACTGGGTAGAATTCCCCTGAAATAAGAACTCTTCACAGAAAGAAAAAGCTGTTTGTAGGGGTTATTGAAGCTTTTTGAGGTCATAATAAAATACAATAAGCTTCCAGTTCCATTTTTCCTTATGTGAAATGTCAGCTTTGTCTACCCATGAGATAAGATTATTTCCCCGTCTTTACAAAACTCCGCTATGGTTACAAGCAGCCACTAGTTTCCCTTTTTTGTTCGATATTCTTGTTTTTTCTTTTTCCTTGCCAATGTGTGAAAAGGAACCCATATTAGATTATGCAAGTACATGATATGGTCATTGAAGTTATTTGGAAGTTGCAATAAATTCTTTAATCAACCTAAACTCTTTCTGTTATAGGAGATTATATGTAAAAACATCAATTATGTAATCTGTTTTCAGATCTAATCTTTTGGAAATGAGTACAAGGACAAAGACAGAGCTCGTCCTATGACCAACCAAGATTAATGGGAGAAAATTGGGGATCAAGAGCATGGACTGAATGCAAACTTTGATCCTATACCAGAAATAAAAGGAAGAGTCAAGGTTCAGTTTATACTACATAATTGAGGAATTATAAAAGACACAATTATTTATACAATTTAAAGATAGAAATACCTTTGTCTCTATTATTAAGATATTACAGATAGCCCCAGAATATTTCCAGCAAATATACTACTCATATAGAACTGTCCACTAGGTGCTTGAAACTCTTGTGTAGGATAACAAAGGCAAGGAAAATATTTTCATGTAAGTATTACTTTACAAAATATATTTCCTCATGAAAGTAAGTGTAAATAAAATTTTGATTAATCTATTAATTTTTGAAAATATTTTAGAATGCTTATAGTGGATCAGGCAGTTAATTAGGCATTGTTATTTTTCCTTATTCTTGATAACCTCTCCCCTGAAAAATAGATTTATGGATGCACCAATAGACATGGGCAATAAACAAGGTCTATAAAGGAAATGAGACATCCACATAGTGAAGGAAAAAAAAAAAACGTATTCCAAAAGATTCTTTAGTTTATGAGTTTGGGTGACTGGGAGAATGGCGGGACCATTAACAGAAATAACAAAGTCAGGAGAATAAATAACCTGTGAAAGGGCACTTAATGAATTCAGTTTTGAATATGTTGAATATGAGACCATCATAGAACACTCAGATGGGGTTGTCAGTCAATGTAGAGTACAGGATCAGAATTTGAAGGAAAAATTAGACTTGTATAGCCAAATTCAGTCATCATCTACCAAAATATATTAGCTTAATTCAATGTTTATCAATTTTGCATTTTCTATTTAAATGACTGTAGTAGACAAAAATAAAATTCAAAGTGCTCAACATACCTGGAGGAAGGAAGAAATAAGTATTCCTTCTAGAGGAAAAATGAAAAGTTTCTCTGTGATGTAGTTGATTAGTTGTTGTCCCACTCTTTTCTCAGATCCGAAGTATTATTCCTCTAGGTTAAAGCAGGAGAAATATGAGAAAAGTTACATAAATCTCTCTGCTTCCTCTGAAATTTATTATATTTATAATACATTATGAATGTAATAAATTATATTTATTTTATAATCATTCTGAAGTTGGGGAAAAGAATAATAAAAGGTTTTTGTTATTTGGCTTGCTAAAATGTGGTAATTAACATAAGAAAAACCAAACCAAACCAAACGACCATGCAAAATATTTAAAGCATGATTTAGCCCTAATTTCAGCATCATCTTCCACTGGCTCTTACTAATTTCTTGTCATAAATAACCTGTTATGAGAGACATGGATATCTACTGAAATGTTGGCCGTCCATTTTGCTTATCTTTTGTGCATTCAGATTTTTTATTTGTCCAATTTGATTAGAGAAGCATCAGCCTACTCACAGGGCTCTCTTTCTACAGAGGCTTCTTGGGTTTTCTAAGAAAAAAAGTCTTAACCTAAGAGCATCTTTAAATGAGCATGGACAAAATAGAGCTCATGAATTGTGCCACAGAAACAGAAAGATTTGAGTTCTCATTCAAATTTTGTTACTTACTATTAATATGCGGCTCAGACAAATCACTTAACTCTTTATAAATTTCAGTTTCCTCATATATAAAATCAAGATAGCAAAAGTCCCATAAAGCTTGCTATGGCTGTTAAATGACATAGGCCAAAACAACTTAGTTCTGTGGTTGTACGTTATAAGCAGCCAATAAAGAGTATATCATTGTTGTTATAACTCACCTCCACTTCTGCAGACAAAATATAAAGGCAAACTGGAAAATTGATGCAGACAAAGACAAGTAAAAAGAAGAATAAAGGATGAGAAAAACAATGATTCTAGCAAGTCAGGATTCCTGCATGAAGATACTCTGGTATAATACCTCCTTCCCCTTTTCCTGATCAGGCCCCTGTTCTATAAATGCCTGGACTGCCTCTGGCCTGTGTCCTTTAACAAGCCACTTTAGTCACATTTCTTATTTTTGAAATTATGCAAATTAATCCAATGTCATTTCCACCTCCAGAATTCTAATTTGTGTATATTGCTTTCTTTATAATCTTTCTAAAATTCAACTCTGAGAAGATTATCAGCTGCTCAATGATCTGAGCAGATTCTCTGTGGTCTACACTGAATTTAAAAGATCTTGCAGATTTCCTTTTTTGATCTCCTCTCCCCTCACTGTTCTCACACATTCTACAGTCCAAACATAGCACTACACTTGTTTTATACCTTAAGTCTTTGCACATGTTGCGTCTTGATCAATTTGATAATTTCCTGGGTCTTTCAAGGATTCTACTTTGCAAAAGACTTTTGCCTAATTCAATAAAAAAACATTGTTACTTATCACTTCATATCACTACTACATCTTTTACAGAGCTTATTACTATATTAATCATACCATATTATAACTATATATTAGCTTACTCATTTACTAAGTTATGATCTTCTTGAAGAATCTTAGTTGTAGGGTCAAGAAGAGAGGAATGTTAATGAACAAGGCCCATAAATCAATTGATAGCTGCTTGCCATTAATCAGTACTCAATAAATGTTTGATGAATTAAATATATATCCTCAAATGCTTTTAATGTTCCTTGGTATTCTTCATATCACAACTGTTTAATCATAATCTCAGATTAGTGGCTTAATAACCACTTGTTAAAGATTTGGAGTAACTTTTAAGTTTTTTAAAAGAATTTTCTATCTTAAGCTAAGTTTTTCCAAAAGTATGCACCTTTATCTCTGGAACCATCAATGTCTAACAGGATGTCCTTCAGCCATACCTGTTATGACAAAATAATAATAGCTAACATAGAGTAAGCATTTATCATATTCTAAGCACTTATTTTTAAATTTCAGAATATTACTGAGATATAAACATTTTGGTTACATAATTTGCTTTTGTGTACTTTGAGTCAAAGTTATGAGTGTGTCCATCACACAGATAGTGGTGCACTGTACCTGTCAGGTGTGAATTTATTCATCTCCTCCTCTGCACTCCTGACTGCTTGATTTCTGTTCACTTTTACTTCCATATGTGCATGTAAGTATTGATCCATTAGTTCCAATTTAGTAGTAAGTACATGTGGTGCTTGTTTTTCCATTCTTGTGATGCTTCGCTTAGAACAATGGTTTCCAGTTCCATCCAGGTTGTTACAAAAGGTATCAATTCACCATTTTTTTATGGCTGAGTAATACTATATGATATACATATAGCTCATTTTATTAATCCACTCATGTATTGATGGACACCTAGGTTGTTTTCACATCTTTGCAATTGTGAATCATTCTGCTATGAACATTTGAGTGCATTTTTTATAAAATGTCTTTTTTTCCTTTGGGCAAATACCCAGTAGTGGGATTGCTAGTCTACTTTTAGTTTTTTGAGGTATCTCCATACTTCTTTCCATAGAGATTGTACTAGTTTGCAGTCCCACCAATAGTGTATAAGTGTTCCTTTTTCTCCAAATCCATGTCAAACATTTGTTGTTTTGGAACTTTTTGATAAAAGCCATTAACTCGAGTTAGGTGATATCTCATTGTGCTTTTGATTTGCATTTCCCTGATGATAAGATATAGGAGAACTTTTTTTCCATATGTTTATTGGCCATTAGTCTATCTTCTTTTGAAAAACTTCTGTTCATGTCATTTGCCCACTTTTTTTTTTTTTTTTTGAGACAGAGTCTCACTCTCCTGCCTGGGCTAGAGTGCCGTGGGGTCAGCCTAGCTCACAGCAACCTCAAACTCCTGGGCTCAAGCAATCCTTTTGCCTCAGCCTCCCGAGTAGCTGGGACTACAGGCATGTGCCACCATGCCTGGCTAATTTTTTTCTATATATATTTTTAGCTGTCCAATTAATTTCTTTCTATTTTTTGGTAGAGATGGGGTCTCGCTCTTCCTCAGGCTGGTCTCGAACTCCTGAGCTCAGAACAATCCCCCCGCCTCGGTCTCCCAGAGTGCTAGGATTACAGGCGTGAGCCACCGCGCCTGGCCTTGCCCACTTTTTTAATAGAGTTGTTTGATGTTTTCTTGCTGATTTGCTTGAATTATTTGTAGATTCTGGCTATTAGCCCTTTATCAAATATATAGCATGCAAATATTTTCTCCTGTTCTGTAGGTTGTGTATTCATTCTATTGATTGTTTTCTTGGCTCTGGAATATCCAAGCACTTATCAAGGTCTATAAAAATTAATTATCACAGCAAACCTGCAATGTAGCTACCATTTTCATTCCCATTGAATAGTTGTGACATATAGACTTTAACTTGCTTGAAGTCATACTGTTAGTATTAACAATTTGTGATGCTAAGCTCTAAATTTAGAAAGTCTGTCAATGAAGATTGTACGCTTAAGCACTATGATACACTGTCACTAGGATAAACCAACCTATAGTGGCCTGAATAAGGAGTAGTGGCTTAGTAGTCAGTCACCATTAATGTCACACTTTTACTGCCTCAACAAAACCAAGGAATCTTTCCCCATATTTTATTGATTATCATCTCCCACATTCTTAAATATGTTTATCCTGGGAAGGAGACTCCCAGAATCTAAGTTGTATGTTTTACATATGCAAATTGTCAAATATTCTATCCAGCATTCTTTAAATTATTTGCTTCAATGTTTGTTGCTGTCTTTAAAAATTAGCGTGGAAACGATGATTATATTCATTGCCACCAGCTAAAAAGCTTTGGACTCTTAGAATGCTGCTTTAGGGATTTTGTAGATTTTCTTTTTTCCATTAATATTTAAGCTCACGCTAAGGCAGACAAAACTGAATACATAACAAATAACCATCAAGGTTAGTCTTTATGGGTCAAATATAATGACAGCCTCAATTATTAAAATTCACTGCAACTGAAAGCAATAAATTTTACTGTGAATGCTTTCCAAGTTCTTCCAACTTGCTTGTTTTCCAGTTTTAATGAACTGAATTTGGAATTGTATTCAACAGTAGGATAGAGTTTGGTTTTAGCTTCTGTTTCCCTTAAAAGATCTCTAATCTCTTGGGTTAATGGCAAATAATCTCTAGGTTAATATATGTTCATTTGTATGTCATACTATGAATTAGAAACAATAAATCCTGAGATTCAGGAGTGAAGTCAGTGTCTCTGACCCTCAGGGGGAAGAGCCAGGACCTTGAGTTCACTTGAGTCTGTTTTTAGGGCATCCCAAATACCCCAACATCCATGAGTACCCTGGAGTAGATGATCCTTTTTCTGAAAGCTGCTGGAATCCTCTAATATGTGATAGAGGCTCTACCTCCTTTTTACCTACCCTCAACCATATTCCCTTTCTTTAATATTCACATATTTGTTCTTTCTTCTTTCTAATAATTCGCACAGGCTCTTTCCTGAAGGCAAAGGCAGGTTAACATTGTTTCGGAAACTCCATTATCCCTCACAAGCCTGTTCTGCTGTTCTCAGTGAATACTATGCCCTTTCTCAAAGTCTTTCAACCTTGGAGTGTTTATTTCTTCATGTGGAATTTGCCCCCTCACAGCTACTCCTCTTGCATACACATCTCTAGACTGTCGAAATAATGGCAGATATTGAGGATGAAAAAAATTAATATCTAGATCTATGGCTAGGATTCAGGGTCTCCTGAACATTGGATTTTTCCCTAGGCCGATCGTGTGTCACTTGTTGAGGTTCTTGGGGAAACTGCACATAGAAGAAAAGGCTAGAAGACAAAACACTTTGGCTGGGATCCCAAAGCCATCCTCTGGTGAATCAGCCTGTACCTTGATCAGAAACGAGCCTAAGGTCTGGAACACAGCTGAGAAGGGTTGGATTCATGTAATTCTCAAAAGAAAACTACAGTGTAGCTACTATTATCATTCCCATTGAATAGCTGAGACACATAGATTTTAACTTGCCCTATAGTCAGAGAGAGTGCGAGCAAGAATGAGAGAAAGAGAGAAAGAGAAAAAGAATGAAGTAATTCTTACATTTGGGCATAGAGATGATAGTTAAGGAGACAAAAGTAGCACCAAAGTTGAACTCCCTAACCTCACAAGCTTGTCTCAGACTAGCTTGGCAGATGTATAACATTCATGCAGTCTTTGGGTAATCAGTAAGAAGTACTTTATAGGGGTGTAGAAAGGAAAAGCTTTTGAAAGAATTGCCCTAGCTCAGCAGGTCACTCCTAGAGGATCAAAAAGGCTAAAATGGAGTAGGCTTTGTTCCTCTGCATTCAGGTATGTAGCAAAAACCATGTAGAAGAACACATTTTTAGGATGTTAAAATTGATTTATCTCACCATCTCCTAATGCAACTAGATGGTTTCTTGGGCTTTTTATTTCAGTTTGAAATGATTCCACCTGGGGCTGTGTTGTGTTTCAATTCACATACATTTCTGTTAGTTTCTGGGTAGAAATACTAAGTGCTAGAATTGTGTCTGGTGGATGGAATCCATCTAATGTCAGAAAATGAGACAAAACGTGACAATATGAGATTTGATACACACACCCAATTCCCACCCCCTCCCCGCCACATGGGTGCACACAGGCACGGTTCTCAGATCTCTGCAGAGTGAGAGAGTGCCGATTTTTGTGCTCCCAGCCCCACTTTGTGCCTTGGTAAGGATGCCTGTTGTTTGGAATACTCTTTTTAAATGATAAGGAAAACATGACAGTTTCATGTTACCTAACTTTGTAACAAATTCCACTTTTCTCAAACCTAAGAAAAATATATTAGAATGATTATGATGAAGTTCTGTGTGTCTGTGTGTCTGTCTACCTACTTATTTACTTGGAAAAAATCAAAAGCTAAATAATCTCCTGTGCACAGGGTATTTACTGCTTTAGGGCACAATCTGTTGCAGAGCAGTGAAAACTGTTGCTGAGGCATCTATTGTCTTAATATATGCCTGGGAAGCCCCATGTTCTGTCTTACTTGATATCTGTGGTGATTTAATGGTAATACTAATCTTCTTTGAAAGTCACGGTGCTGCTAAGTCAAACATGTTTGAAGAAGGGAGAAAAACAGTATCATTTTGTGTTGTTCGTTTCCATGGAATTTTCAATGACTGAGAAAACATTTTGTTGTGAAAGAGGATGCACTCGTGCAGTTAAGAAAAGGAACAACATTTAGGATTCTAGTTTTTTTTTTTTTTTTAAATTTGAGATTTGCTTCTCTACTTTCCTTTTCTTAGGATAATAGTATTCTAGGGCGTTGCTTCATCATCACCATTAAGTCTAACTGAACAGTAGCTATGTGCAGGCATTTAAGAAAAAAGAGGGGAATTTAGAAAGCAAAGACCCTGAGTACATAAAAAACTTGACTCCTTCAAAGAGGGAAGTGCTTGGGAAAGAGTTTCTATCCTCCTTCCACTTTATTTTTCTGTTCTTCCCGCAGAATATTAGTAAAAGTAGGAGAGCTTGACGTTGGTTGATCCACAAAGACCAGTGAGCTGGGCCATTGCATTGAAATCCACAAAGTACAGTGGCCTGCTGGGAGGAAGGTGAGGGTCTTCCAGACACTTGCTGAGTTAAGGGTTTGTGCCGTCACCCAGATTGATTCCAAGGGGAAGACTGGGGCATGAAAAAAGGTCGGTAGGAAACTTTACTCTTGTTTCAGGCCACCAAAAACCCCATGTTGTTTGAATTTTTCTTTGTGCTCAATTTGTCCATTCTATCAATCGCTGCCTTCCTCTCTGCATTCACACTAAGGAAAAAGTGAGTGACGACAGCTTCCAGAGGTGACTGCTTTTGATTAGAGATAAACCGTCTGTCGAATAAATATTGTCCCAAATTGGGGACATTAGTTATCCAGTGGGAAAAGGTTTGGTTTATGTGAAAAGAGTCAGCAGAGATAAGGCTCTTTTAATCACATCAAACATTGCCAGGTCAAAATTCAAGAAACTAAAAAACCCTAAATTGTTGGATTTTAATAATCTGACCTTTAAAATCCAGGACTACATACCATATAATCATATATGAGGAAAAGTAGTTTTGATTAAACTCAATGCATTTTTTTCCAAAATACTGAGATAATGGAACCTCTGTGAACTGTTCAGAGTCCCCTGGAATCATGGTTTTACTAGTTTTCTAGCTGAGTGAACATGCCTGCCTGCTTAAGAGACTAAGTTTCCTCATATATCCTTTTTATAAGATTGATCTCAGGATGAAAGGAGAATATGCATAAGGTGCTAGATACAGGAACATACTCGATGCTTGGTGAGTGTTGTCATTGTAACTGGATACTTACTATGTGCAAAGTGCAGTTTCTTCGAAGTGTCCACACTTGGCAACAATTTGCTTAGCAACATTTTCCTCCTTTAAAGCACCTTTTAAATTTAATCTTTTCTATTAAGATGAAATAAATAAAAGTTTGAATATGTTTTCACTTACTCAGAAAACAATAAAGCAAAGCAAGCAATACACTGTGCAGTACCCTGTGTAGTAAGGAATAGTCTTTGCTTGTATTATATATTTTGCCTTTGTTAACATTTGAAGGGCAAGGAGTAAATTTTCTACAACCTGTTGAAGAGTTTCGCACCTCTGGATGAATAATGAATGTTAATGAATGATGACAATGACAATAGCATTTCATGATTTTACCATATTGCACTTTACCTATCTCTAAGACTTTTCCTCCTGAAGTGGGTTTTCTATTATTTTATTCATTATTTTACTTCTGGTAACTTGTGCTTTGTTAAAATACAGCAAATCTCTTCTTGTGGGTTACCATAGCAAATTGCATAAGAATTTACACCATAAATTATTCATTACAGCCAATTTAGTATAATTATTAATTCCAGCATACATTGGTGCCTGATTACATCTCAGTGCTCATTGCTGGATCTTGACCATGTTCTGCTGAAAATAATGATCTGTCATGGCTAATAAGGATCTAATGAGTCCCACTAAAAGATGGAAACATTTAGTTAACATTAGTTTAATGAAACAATGATGGATCCGATTGTTACAATCTGTCAGAGATTCTTTCTAGGGTAATCCAAAATCAAACTTGTAATGAATTTAAGAGCTAGCGCTGATGTGCAAACAATCAACATGTTTTCCAATTCAAGGGCAAATTAGGATGTACTCTTCCCTTGGTATCTTTCTGCAAAAGTAAATCAGCTCTGCTTTCACTGGGAAGCTTTGCTCCCAACATCATTTCTGGTATTTCAAGCTTTCATGCCTTACGCTCCCAATGCGCCCTTTCCTTGCATTAACGATGCATCCTGTATTATATGTGAATGTTCCAAGCTGCACTGCCTCCCACGCGGATCTCATTTTAACTCTGTCTAAGTAGAGCTGAGCAAAGTTTGCAGTTGCATTTCCCACCGGGATTTTAACCTAGGCAGACTATGGCTGTGAATTCAGTTCAAAAACCTTATGACTGCAAAACAATGTTAGTCTAAATATCCATGGAGCATCAGCAAATAGGTATGATCTAATTTTGATTTTAATTTTGGGGGTCTCTTGAAGTATAAAAGAGAAATGGGTCTCACAGGCAATAAGATCGATGTTATTAAGTTAGTTTCTATATTTTGAGTTTTTATTTTTTTTTAAGTTGAGTGCCCTCCAGATCAAGAGTGACAGAAAATATTAATTAATTATTTTTAAATCCACAGAATAAACTTAGTGGCTTTTTTAATTCTAGAAGAGAAAATAATTAAAATGATAACCCTTCTTACTGAGGGCAAGCACAATGGTGCTTTACACACAATGGTGTTTTAAAGTAAGTAGATACTGCCTTCCTCATTTTTAAGAAGAGAAAGCTGAAGCTCGGGGTCCTCGTCTAGTAAATTGATGAGTAATCAGGTCTATCTGATCTTAAGTTTATAATTGTCTACTTCAGCACATTTTATTGAAACATATCTCTAAACCAGGGGCAGGAGGCAGGGACTATTTGAACAGCTAAACTGATTCGTTTTCATCCCTTCCATCTTAGACCATGGGTGAATTTTAATGTAGTGTCTTTGAAACACACATATAGGTGAGATGCCCCAAGGGAGAGAGGCAAAACTTACATACTTGCTACCAATTCAATACCAGGTTTGATTAAATTGGCTGTGTATTTGGCTCTGCTTTAGGGGACATGAACTGATAGACACCAGACCCATGTACTGCAGTGATGAATGGTATCACAAAACTGTGTATCTGTCACTTTTCAATTCTCGCACCTCCACCACCAATGTCTTGTGCGTTTTCCTAAGAAAACATTCAAAAATCACTTCTAAGTGAACTTTTTTTTGTGTGAATTTCATTTAAAGTACTTTCCCAGAGCTTGTTAGGTCTGGGATTTTCTAGGAACTTTCAGTTGTGTGCCTTGAAGGTTCCAGAGAAGTGGACACCTCAGTAACACTTTGAGTGGCCACCTCAGAAAACCACGGATGGACAAATTCTGTCATCTTCACCCTGCAGTTCGGTGAACACAAGCTGAAGGTGTTCCACGCCACCCAAGAATTCATTAATGTCTTCAGGCTAACCCCACGTGCACCACATTCAGTCTACCCTGGAGTTTTTCAAAACCACAAATGTAAACTCACATGTAAGAGAGGAGGTTATGGCTATGTTTATATAAGATATAACTGTACTATTTGCTTCTGGGATTTCATTATACTTAGTGTAATATCATGCAGTTTTAAAGATCTTTTCTGGAACTACTCAATATAATCCTTAAGCATTGTGAAAGCTTGTTACGGTTTTTTCCCCCTTATTTTCACAAGTTTATTGGGTTGCTATAAAGCTGAGAGAAAAAAATCCCAGGAGAAAGAAAGTAAAAGATAGCTAGTGTGGGAACAAAGACTAGAAGAACCAAGCGGAATAAGGAAAGAAAAGCCACAGAAGTAGACAGCAGAAACTGCAAAAAAAAAAAAAAAAAGAAAAAAGAAAAAAGAAAAAAAAAGCTAGCTCTACTGACCTGTTTTGCTTTATACACCTGTATTTATAGCAGCATTTTCACCAAAGTGCAAAGTAAATTATCTGATTGATTAGTGATCAATCAACAGCATAATTCCTCTGATTTCTACCCTTTAGAATCAATCAGATAATACAAAAATAATTATCATCTCCCTATTAATTTATTTAACTTTGATTTGTTGAATGCTGGAGGAAAGTTTTAGGAAATACCCAGTTGAGGGTATGAACACCTAGAGATGGATAAGAGGAGAAAAATAATTATTCCTCATCCATCTCTCATTCCATCTCTCTCTTATGAGAGAATTGCAATGTGGAAACAAAAATGATTTAAGATTAACTAATATAACATGACTTTCATATTTCTGTACCTTGAAAATGCTGTTCATTTTGGAAAATGACTTTGAAGATATAGGAAATGATTCTCTCCTTTCCTTCCAAATAGGAACTTATCCTGTGCAGTCAGCAGGAAAGGAGATATAATTGTTGAGGGGCGGGTGATAATATTTTGACAAGATATTAATGTATTTTTCTCTTTTGCATTTCTGCACATAGAATATTCATAGTTAGATCAAGGCAGCCCCCTGCCTGGGGAGAAAGATTCAAAATGTTACAGCAGGAATGGAAAGAGGAATATTTAGTCTTCATTTTCTGACATTCAGTGTAGTGTTTGATAACAAGATCTCCTTTACCACATCAAGAGCCAGGCTGGATTCTAGACAACAGATTTTCTCTTACGGTACATGAAGCAGAAGTTAGGAGAAAAGACATAGAGGAAGTAAATGAAAAAAGTTGAACCCCTGAACAGTTACAGCCTTATTCTTTTTCTTAAATGAGATCACAAATTTCCCCACAATACAAAATTAATTTGCTAGGAACTTTAGAATTTGTTTGTGTATTGTAAACAAATGATAGTACTTTGAGTAGCCACCTTAGAGAACCATTGACGGTAGCAGTGGTTTGAGGAGCAATGCAAAGGGGTAGAGGAGACATTAGATGTTCAAACGTGTGGCTAAATTTCACCTTGGATCAGAAGACGTATTATGAAACAGACGTGAAGGGCACTTGTCTTCTCCCAGTTTGAACTCTGAAGGAATAACTGTACAGCGTGGCCCACCATTGGGAGTGGACAGTTCAATTTAGTTAAGAGCATGGAATTGCATTGCCAAGGATAGAGAGCTCAAATGTAAAATTCCAAGGTTTCTGCCAATTCTTGTGTGAGTAACGAGTGTGCTTGTTGTGGGGAGAGCTGTGGCGAAGGTGAGATAATGCCATGCAAAGTCTGGGGTAGATTGTTTTAGTACAGCAGCCAAGGTATAAAACAAGGCAGAAATGTATAGTACTGGCAGATGCCAAAGGCCAGAGAGAGACCGTGCGTGAATTCTATTATCTATACACCCACAATGGATGAATGCACAGAAATGGAACCAGTTGTCCTTCAAAGGTTACCAGCTTGTGCACATTAGTTAGCCGCCTCCTTTCCCCTAGTGTCGTGTAAACTCTTCCTTCTGGACCACATCATGGAGAGGAACCAGGAAAAACATGATGGAAATGAAACACTGAAGCTGAAAACTTATCCCAAAAGACTGAATGATACCTAAAAATCATTATTTAACCATAAATTATTTAATAATCATAAATTATTGCATCAGACTTATACAGGATATGATAAAAAGTCAACAGAAGGAATATACAAACAAATTCTAAAGTTTCTAGCAAATAGATTTTGCATTGTGGGGAAATTTGTAAACTTGTTTGAGAAAAAGAATAAATTAGATGATAGCATCCATGTTATCTTGATGTGTGTGATTCTATGGAATCTTTCTAAGAGCAAGTTAATAGGGCGAGGGGAAAAACTGATATAGGACAAAGAACAAAAGACATCTGACTACAGCAGTCAATACTGTTTTCTTTCTTCTTGAAAATGCTCTCTCCTCTCAATTTTTACTATTAATAATATGTGGGTGATATGATAATATAAATTTTAATAAGATATTATTAATAAAAATTTATAATCACAATTGATAAAGGAGGTATTTTATTGGTAAAGTCTAACATCGAATCTTAATAGTCACTAGGCAAAAATGTTCTAACAACAT
>CAUYSK010001344.1:0-18236 GCA_963575035.1 Avahi laniger | reverse complement strand
ACCCCTGGAAGAATAAAGGGCAGAGAGAAAAAGATTCCCAGATGTCCTTATCTTTTTATTCTGCTCTGTTGTAAACAAATATGTGAGTAGCTCCAAGGAATATGGATCTGGAAATGATAGAAAGGATGGGTGGATGGATGGATGGGTGGGTGGGTGGATGGATGGGTGGATGGGTGGGTGGATGGGTGGGTGGATGGATGGATGAAGAGATGGGTGGGTGGATGGATGGGTGGATGGATGAATGGATGGGTGGGTGGATGGATGAATGGATGGGTGGGTGGATGGATGGGTGGATGGATGGGTTGATGGGTGGGTGGATGGGTGGATAGATGGATGGGTGGGTGGATGGGTGGATGGATGGGTGGATGGGTGGGTGGATGGATGGAAGGATGAACAGATGGGTGGGTGGATGCGCAGGTGGGATGGATAGATGGGTAGACAGGTGGGTGGATAGTTGCACAAGTAAGTGGGTGGGTAGATGGGCAAACAGGTGGTTGAGTAATGGATAGATGGGTGGGTGGATGAAAGGAAGGGTGGGTGAGCAGCTAGATGGATAGATGGACAGGTGAATGGATAGGTGGATGGAAGGAAGAAGAGTAGATAGGTTGGTGGATTAGTGGATGGATAGATAAATAGAAGTCATTTCTTATTTTTACATGTAATTTCATTACAGCATTCTCCCTTCAATAGTCATAGGTCTTTCATTTTCAAAATTGCTGTCTAGTGCAGAATATAGTAAAATAGTCACTCATATACCAACTGCTAGTGGGCAGTTAAATTAGTACAACTTTTCCAGACGGTAAAGCTTATCAAGAATATTTAAAAGATTGGTGCACACATATGTACATAGCAGCATTATTTACAATAGCCAGAAGGTGGAAACAGCCAAGTATCCACGGACAGACGAGTGTGATACACACACACACAGAGGAATATTATTCAGCCTCAAAAGGGAAGGAAATATTGACACATGCTATAACACGGTTGAATGTTGAGGACGTTATGATACGTGAAATACATCATTCACAAAAATGTAAGTATTAATACTATGCGATTCCACTCATGTGAAGTCCCTAGAGTAGTCAAAATCAGAGACCAAAAGTAGAATGACGGTTGCCAGAGGCTGGGGGCTGGGGTGGGGAATTAGTCTTTAACAGGGACAGAGGTTGGTAAGAGGGAAAAAGTTCTAGAGATGGGTGGTGCGACGGCTGCACAGCAGCACGGGTGTGCTCAGTCCCACTGAACTGTGCACCTAAAAGCAGTTAAATGGTAACTTTTGTGATGTGTATTTTACCACAAGAAAAAGAAAAAGAAAAAGATTAGTGCTCTCTGACCCCTTGTAAAGTCACTTAAGGCATCCGTCCCTAGGAAAGGTGTCGAAATGGGCAAAGAGTTATACATAATTGTATGCATCACCCAGTTGCTCACTGGAATTAATCTACACATCCAAAAACTGGAGACTGGTTAGGAAATGATGGCTCATTCACACCATGAATTATTACACAGCCATTAAAAATGAGATTTGTAAAATTATTATAAAGAAATGAGTAATATGTGAGGTCATTTTAAATCATAAAAACAGTACACAAAATTGTACATGCAAACTACTAATAAGCTCATAAAGAAAAAAATAGTCTATTGGAAAAAGACCAAAATATTACCTCCAATCCTGAGTAGCATACTGGAATAATGAATAATAGCTTTTCAGCTTTTTATATTTTCATGTTCCCCCTAAATTTCCTACAGTAAGCAGGTGTTCCTGTGACGCTGGTGGGTGGAGTTAAGGTGTCTGTTTAGGGAGATAAGGATCTGTTGTCTCCTTGAGCAAAGTCACTTGCAAATTAAGCTGGTGTCGAGGGAACCTGGTCCGAATTGGCATGGGGCGTACACAGAAGCGCATTAGCCGCAACCAGAAAGGCAGCGAGCGGAGGCAGTGAGTGGCAGGTGAGACAGGGTGGGCGTGGTCACGAAGCGCAGTGGAGAGTGGCTGCAGAGGGGCGATGGGCGTGGCCGACGCAGGACTCTGGGCGGAGGCTTTTGCAGGTAGGTGCTTTCAGGCACCTTCAGAGAAAGAGCTCACAGATTCCTCCGTCCTGCGGTTAACAGGTGAGGATGGAGTTCTAAGGAAGGTCAAAGGAAAGGACTCAGAGAAGAGTCAGAGTCGGTTAAGAGCTTTTCAGAACTAAACATATTGTTGAAATAACCAATGGTCTGATTCTTTTCACGCTGTAGATACTTTCTTTCTTTCTGGGGAAGAGGGTGGAGAGCAGTTGTTCCATGAAGTTTTTTAAATGGGAGGATCAGACACAAAAATTTCTGCCCTGAAAGCTGCTCATGAGTTATTATGTTACCCATCCATTCGACAAGTGTTTATTGAGCACCTAGTGTGTCTGCAGTAGGGCACTAGACTCTGGGGACATATCAGTGAACAAAACAGACAAAACTCCTGTCCTCATGGAGCTTGCATTTTAGTGGGAACAAATGACAGTGAATGTATAAACACGTCCAAAGGGAGCTGCACGTTATCGTGTGCGTGGTGCCACCTGGGCACTGGGCGCCAGGAAACTCGAGCATCTATCCGTTCAAGCTCCACTACATTTCCACACCTGCCTACAGTGTCTTCACTGGACTCAGAGAGCAGCATTCAAACGATACAGAAAGAGCCCAATACTTGGAACATTGCCCACAGCCGAATCCCGTGTCCAACTCATGGCACCGTGTAAATTCACGCTGAATAAATCAATGTATCAAACAGTAAATGAATGCATCAGTCGATCAGTTACTCAATGACAACGTTCACTTGGAAGGCAGAAGGAGGGTTCTAGAAAGAAAAGTGTACCAGGAAAGAGAGACTTGCCAGTATGAGCACCTACTGTGTGCCAGGCATTCCCTGTACATGTAAGACGCACACACACAAGGCTGAGCACAGGGAGACACAGAAAGGTCCTGTGCCCTGCCACTGGCCCACGGCCATACCCAGGGAGCCAGGGCTCACGTCCAGGTCTGTCTGCTCCTTCCACTCCCTTCCCCGGGCATGCCTGTGAAATAAACCCCTCAGCTGCTAAGTTGTTCCCTTGCCCCAAATAACCAAACCCTGGGAAACTTCCCAGGAATGCAGATATGTTTGTAGCAACCATGACTAACTTTGGTAGCTAAAACTGGCCCTTTGTATGTCTTTATCTAACAAGTCAGAAGTCCCCTCTAATTGGGTTTGTTTATGGGTGTTCTGCCCAGTCCTACAAATTGCTGTCAGTAGACTCCTGGGAGCTGACTGGGTTTAAATCTCATCTCAGAGGGAGTTGATAAGAGCAGCTTCAAGTCCTCTGGAAGGTAACTGGAAGCCTAGCAGACTCCTCACCTCCGCCCCTATGAGGGGCCCTGCCATCTCCCGGCCCAGCGGACAGCAGGTATTTGTGCTCTGAGACCTGGTGGTGCTGTTCTGCACATGAGAGCCCTAATGGCTGGCTAGCCAAGGTGCTGTTTGCAGGAGGACATAAATTAGGTTTGGAATTTTCAGGAAAAACATCTTCAGGATTTATTCCTGCAGCTGCTCCCATGAGCTTGCTGGTTTCAGTGTAACCACAAGGCCCCAAGGAAATGGTCCTGCACATTTTTTCTGGAGCCAGGATGTTAGGAAAAGCCCACGTCCCCTCCTGAAGGATCACTGAAAGAATGGAGACTTCTGCTCCGGGGCAGACCGCTCTGAGGAGGCAGGGCGCAGGAGGCTTCCAAGTCTGGAGTTCTCCCCACCGAAATCCTTAGTAAGGGTTTTTACTCCTCCAGCGTCCGCTTCAGGACTTAGCTCTAGCAGTGCCTGGTGTGGTGCAGAGAGCGTGGGTTTGCAAGCTTGAGGTGGGCTTAGGAGCCAGCAGGGGACGTGGAACACATTTCCTCACCTCTCTGAGCCACGAGGTTCATTTGTAAAACGGCCGTCTGGTAAATGGGAAACCAGCACACTGGTGTCCAGCGTCTGCGTCAGTCTGCTCGAGCTGCCACGGCACGGTCCCACAGGCTAGGGGCTTCAATAACAGAAACGGATCATCTCTCGATTCCAGAGAACGGAAGTCCGAGATCCAGGTGTCGGCAGAATCGGTTCCTCCTGAGGCCTCCCTCCTTGGCTTGTGGTCGTCCCTCTGTGCGTGTGTGGGCCAGACTGGATCAGGACCCACTCTAATGACCTCACTTTACCTTAGTTATCTTTGTAAAGCCCCCATCTCCAGATATCATCACATTCTGAGGGGCTGGGGGGTTAAAACTTCAAAACACGAAATCTCAGGAGGGACACAGTTCGGCCGTGAGTGCTCCGGCCATCCTTCCTGGGCGGCTGCGCCCACCAGACGCTCTAGAGGACTAATTTCCCGAGGAGAGGAGAAGACCCGTGTTTCTTGAGCGCCTACTATGTGGTGCTGTGTGTCAGACGCCACGCCACGTGCGTGGCGTAGCTTTTGTGCACGTATCCTTGGGGTGGGGATGACAGGGCTGTGCCGTCACAGCGCTTCCTCCCCGCCCAGTGGCCTTCAGAGCCTCGGAGGAGCAGTCTCCCCGCCACGTCCCCCTCAGCCGGCCCTTTGCTAACAGACAGGGAGACTCCACCCTCCTTCGCTGCTTTCCGAGAGCAGCTGGCAGCCAACTGCTGATTTACAGGGACCAGACGGCCTCGTGAAGGCTGCGGAATGACAGGGCGAGGAGACACCAGGCGCTGGGACGCCGGCAGGAGGGCGTCCTCGGTCGAGGTCTCCACACACATCAGATGAGGGCCCGCCCGAGCCCCGCAGGCGGCTGGGCACATGCGCCTCGCTGGCGGGAGCCGCAGGCGGGACCCCGGCCCACCAGACCGGCTGTCGGGAGAAAGCGGGGAACAGACAAGCTAACTGCAGCAAGTGCGCTTCTGTGTCTGAGCGTCCGCACCCAGACAAGCGTGCTCTGGCCACGGCCTTTAGTCAGGAGCCAGAGACCCTGTCGTGTGGCTCAGACGGGGTCATAACGCATCGAGGTCAGTGGCTGCTGGGGCTGCATCGCCTGCCCCGATTCCCATGCTGTCTGTCGCCCTAACCCCAGCACCTCCGAATGTGACCGTGTGTGGAGACGGGGTCTTCGAAGAGGAGATGAAGTAAAAATAAGGCCACTGGAGTGGGCCCTCATCCTATCTGACTGGTGCCCTCAGAAGAATAGGAGGTTGGGACACAGACATGCGGGGGGCGGGGGGAGGACCACACGAAGACGCAGGGAGAAGGCGGCCGTCTGCGAGCCAAGGACAGAGTCTCAGAAGGAACCGGCCCTGCCCTCCACCTTGATCTGCGACTTCCAGCCCCCAGGACTGTGCGATGATACCTTTGTGTGTTTGAGCCCCCAGTCAGTGACACATTTTACGGCAGCCTGAGCCAACTAATACAATGGCTAATTTCTCTAGAAAAATTAGGAGTTGCGGCCTCACCAGGCTCACATTCCCTCCTGGGGGATGCTGGTCATAGCTGTCCACCTTGGACAGGTCACTGTCCCCGCCCAGCCTCACTCCCTAACCCTCATTTTCTGGCCCCTGTTGGCACTCGTGTCTGTAACCCCTGAGTACAATATTGCTAATCCTGGCCACAACCCTTGAGACAGAGATTTTATTAAACATAGAGCCCTTTCAGCTCGTGAGCGGTGAGGCTTAAGGCCACTTTTTCCTGCCTATCCAAGAGAGTTGTTATTATTGGTAATAATAATTTCTCTTATTGTTGCTATTAACTGAACACTTATTATATGTCAACCTGTGTTTAGTACTTTGTGCGGATTGTCTTATTTAATCATAAAAACGACCCAATGAAGGATTAATTTTATCCCTATTTTACATACAAGGAAACTGAAGCCCAGAGTCTCCCAGCTATGAAGTGGGAGAACAGTCATTCAAGGCCATTTCTGGTTGACTTTTCCACCATTTTCTCATTTACAAAGAAGAGGTGCCTCAGATCTAAGGAAACGGCCTGGGGGAGAGAGGGGACCCCAGGTCAGAGACAGCAATTCTCTATTTGAGGGAGGCTTCAACCCCACATTAGTGTAGATGCCCACAAGGCACTCGCCATCCTGTACCTCCATCTTCCCACGCATACCATGGACAGAGCAATGGCCTCCAGCTTCCTCTTACCTGTTGATTGGGAAGACCACATACCACCGGGTATTTCCAAAGTGAAAAGCTTACTAAGGAAGGGGATGTTACTCTGCAGCCCCCAAACGTGCAAAGAACAACAGAAAAAACTAATATATAAAAAAAAATCATGCAATTTTCAGGCCCTTCTTTTTCTATTTCAGAAACCAGGCTCCATCCTTCCTAGAGATCTCACCTACTAGCCTGTATGCAAATATACGCAAACCCTGGCTGAAGGGGCGAGATGGGGGCAGAGAGCCAGAGCCTGAGTGTGACTCAGGTGTACCCCTCTTTGAAACTCAGCTTTCTCGTGTGTAAAATGGGATAAATGATTCCTGCCTCACATCACCAGGAGAAGATTCCCTCTGACCCCACAATCTCTGAGGCCCATTTGAGTCAAGATTCTATGGTTTCCTTGAATGTTGAAAGAGCCAACAAGGGAGGATCACTGGGAAGATTGGAAGCCAAATGTCCCCATGGGTGACTGGGTGCAGGACACAGCACCCACTCCTGGGGAAGGAACAGGGTTCACTTGAGGAACTGAGGGTGTCCACCATCCCTTTCTAAAAAGGAGAGTCATTTTGAGCTAGGCAGGACCGCCTGTCTCATGCTCGTCCAAAAGCCGGGATAAGCTCTACTCCAACTGACTTCCTGAAGCTCCTTGAACCTGCCACTGCTGTTTCACGCCTCTTTGCCTTTACCCACAATAATAATGATAAGGACCACTCATCGTTAATTCATTATGTGCTCGCTAGACTAAATCCCCGTTTTGCCACTTAGGACACTGAGGTATAGCAAGTTTAAGCAACTTGCCCAAGGTCATCCAGCTGGTCAGTGACAGAGCCAGGATTTGGACTCAGACACTCTTGCCTCCAGCGCCTGCACCCCTGGGTTCTGGCTATAGTGCCGTCTTCTGCCTCATCTCCCTGAGGATCCTTTTAGCTCAAGCTCAAGCTTCACCTCCTCTCAGAAGTTTTTTTCTGGCCACCTTCTAACCATGGCAAAAGTTGACTCCATACCTCTTTGTGCCACTTCTGTAGTACTCATGCAACCCAGTATCTACCGTGCACCAAGCACTTTACATACCTGATTGCTATCTACCCTCCAACAACCATACAGGAGAATTATTATTGTCCCCATCTAACAATGGGAGACTGAGGCTCAGGACATTAACATAACTTGACCAAGGGTGCGACGCTAATCAGAGGAACAGCCAAGATTTAAACTCAGATCTGCCTGACTCCAAAGCCCTTGGTTTTTTATTTGTACATGCTGCCTGCCCCTCCAACACAGTGGCCCCAGCACCCACCACACTGGGGCTAGAAGGAGTCAGCACTTGGATCTGGGAGCCAGATGCCCCCGGTAACGGCACCAACTGGGGAGATGCTGAGTGACACTCATGTGGCCAGTCTGGCTTCATTCATTCATTCAGACATTCCATCAACAAATATTCTTTGAGTGCCTGTGATGGGCCAGACACTGTTCTAGGCACTGGGAAAACAGTGGGGAATAAAATAGAAACCTCTCCGCCCTCATCAGGCTTGTATCCTACTGGGCAGAGTCAGACGGCAAAAAGGAAGTGGAAACTATGTCAGCCCATCGTGAGTTCTGTGAAGGAAAATAGAACCAGGAGGGTGACAGGCAAGGGGCAGCGTCACTCTTTCCTATGAGGTGGTCAGGAAAGTGCTTCCTGATCAGGGACTTAATGGAAGTGATGAAGCACTGAAAGAGGGAGGCATGCAGCTGCTGAAGGCTGGGAAGGGCCAGGGAAGGGAGTGCCGCGGCGGAGAAGGCTGGGAAACGCTGAGCCCACACGGAGCGAAGCCGGCTTCCCCCACCAAGGGGCATCTGGGGCCTTCGACAGGCTGGGAGACCTGCCGAAGCCTCGGGGATGGTTCAGCGCACCACGCTCCCGAGCCCGTCTGACCCGGAACTCCAGGGGAGGAAAAGTGTATCCTGGATAAAGAGTCCTCCAAAACACACCAGAACCTCAGACAAGAGGGTTCCTGCAATTTCTGCACGAGCTGTCTTCTAAGCTAGAAAGGAAGACGAGGCCTTAATCCCTTGAGCCGTGGTCCTGGGAAACAGACCAAACCCTCGGGTGAGCACAGCTCTCCGTTTTCCTGAGTGGCTGCCCTGAGAGAACAGGTTAAAAAAGGCCAGGTAGGAATATGGGCAAATGCCTTAACCTGTCTGAGCTTAAAATTACAGTACTCACTTGAATGGATTTTTGTGAGGATTAAATGACTTAAATTTTGTGGCTAAATTGTCAGAAAATTGTAAAGTGCTGAACAAATATGAGTCATATTCCTACCTCTTAACAATGGCTTAGGATATGAACTTTCTCAAAATACACTTTCATGTCAACTAGGGCAAAACCGTAGTCAAATTAGTGACTTTAAGGATAAAAATAGTGACCCTGAGAGCAATAATAATGATTAAAATAAAAATATCAAAAACAACAACAAACTACCCTTCATTTGCCACTCCTTTGTGCCTGGCCTATTTACATATATTGGATCTATTCCTAGTGACCTTGAGAGGCAGATGGTAGCATTTTCATTTTATAGATGGTGAAACCAAACCTCAGAGAGGTTAAGTAACCTGTCCGAAGACACACAGCAGGCAGAGATGCCACTGGGAAGATTTATTCATTTAAGAAATATCTGCTTACTACTTTCTCTGTCCTGTTCTCTGAGGTTTCAGAAGGGCCCTTCTCCACCTTCTATTACCTGCAAATAGGTCGCTGTACTGAAATGAAATAAGGATACAGACTTGCAAAGCATGCTTGGGGAGCAAATGCAGGCCTGGTGGAAAGGGAAGCTGCCTGGAAGAGGTGATGCCAGCACTGAGCTTTGAAAATGAGTAGGAAGTAATTCAGAAGGAGCGGAAGAGGGACCTTTCCGAGTAAGGGAATGGCTGGAGCATGTCCTTGCGAGGGAGAACAGCAGCCTAGGTGCTCTGGGTCACATCTCAGCTCCGCCTTCAAGCAGACCCATTTCCGGTGCCTGCATGGTGGGGACCCATCGAAAAGTTGGCTCATTCCTTCTCGTGGTCCTGCCTTGGACTAGAGAGAAGAGCAAGACCCGAACCCAGGTTCTGGTTCTGGTCCTGCCACCCTTGAGCAATGTGACCTCAGAGGGGGAAAAAAAAAAACCTTCTGTGCCTCAGTTTCTCCAGAGAGGGCATTGCTTTTGAACAGTGGTTCTTCAAGTATCCTCTCCAAACCAGCATCAGCATGACTTGCCAGCTTTTTAGAGACACAATTCTCAAGTCCCGCCCAGGCCTGTGGAACAGACCCTCTAGGGAAGGCCTAGCAATCTGCATGAACAAGGCGCTCCCCATTCTGATGCTCTGAAAAGCCTGAGAACCCCTTGCCGTTTGCTCCCAGAAGCACGGTAGCCTAACCAGCAGCATCAGCACCCCTGCAGAGTGCTGGAAATGCAGAACATCAGGCCCCACCGGACCTGCGGAATCAGAATCCACCCTTCAGGGGTCCCAGGGGGTCTGGTGCATATTAGCATCTGAAAAGTGCAGCCCTAGGGCTGGCGCACCCACATTCTGAATGACACCTCCTTGCAGCTGTAAAACTCTATCGGGAGCTCTTGGGAAAATCACCCAACCTTTTCTTTCTTTTTCTGGGAGAACTCCGGGGCGGGAGGGCAGCCTGTTGGCTCATTTAGGGCTGTGAGACGTTTGGATCCTTTCCAACCTCCCGGTAAGCGGTAAGCGCGGGCCAGGGGCTGGCGGCAGCCCTCCCTCCACGAGGGGAAAGTGCTTCCCTCCCGGAGGCAGAAGTCAAACAGGGCTCCTTTGCCGGGCGGAGGAAAAGGAATGTCCCCCTCGTGGAGCCTCTGGAATTGGGAAGGAATTCCTCCCAAATTCCTCGGCCATCTCAAACCAGCGCGAAAACCTACGAGCAGCCCAATGTGGTGGCCGGGCTCGAAATGAGTTCAAAACAATTACCAGCCAACATGTGTTTCCTATGAATGGTGCAAGTGTTAAAACGGATTTAATTTTCTTTTGTAAATAAAGAGGCCCATCCAGGCTGGCCTGTTTATCTGCCTGGGAGGGAGGAAAGTCTTTCATCTGCCCGTAGCCTCTGCCGCTGCGGAGGCGGGGGCAGCTCTCTGCACCCCACGTGTCCAAAGTCATCTTCCCCATGTGGAACTGTTTCAGCACCGTGAGGTCTTTTTTCAAAGTCTTAGTTATCTAAGATGGTGCTCCCTTTTTTTCTTAAACATATTAGTGATTCATAAACAGTAAAATTAGTCTGCTAGGGGCTAGTGGAGGCATTCATCCTGGTGGCGCCTGCTTTCCTGGGTTAGTAGTTAAAATAAATCATGGCTGTCACAATGGAATTCAGGCCGAAAAATCACCTGTAGGAATCCCCACCACCCCCTCTCCACTCCCCCCCAGCATGGAGGATCAAAGCTATCTCCTCACTCCAGCTGAGGGAGAAAGGAGGGAGGAGGAGGAGGAGGAGGAGGCAGCACAGAAGGAAAACCCCAGAAGTTACACCGAGTCAGGAAATTAATGTCTCTGCTCTATTGTTGAAACTGGAAGCAGGAAAGTATGAAGCCAATTTATGATATTAGTGTTTCTAAAGCAAAATATGATTAACCACTTCATTATGTAAAGTTGTTTCCACTTAACTTCTTTGTGCTGGCATCTAGAACTTGGCTTTTTTTCTTTAACTGCAAATTTAATAAATTCCAACATGCCCAAACTTCCTGACTTCCACTGTCCACCACTGGTATCTCTGGAAACTTCGATAGCGGGAGATAACTCACACAGGCTGCGTGGCTACCTTGGGCGCACGCCGTAATCCGGGATCGGGCAATAAGCTTTCATCTTCGGAGCACTTAAGTTAATTACATGGAGGCCGTGGAGGCCCCGGAGCTGGTTCTGCGCACAGGCCTCCCGAAGCCAAACATCATAGGATCCAGATGCAAAGCCTTGGCAACTTAAGCCCAACAAATTTCCTTTGTCAAGAAAGGCAAACAGCAAAACGCCGAAGCGTGGGCTACTTCAGTGAGTCAGCCTCCTCATGGGGCGTCCCACCCGCAGAGCCCGGGCCAGAAACCATTCAGACACGCCAGCAGCTGCGCCTGGCTGGTTCCCAGGCAGATCATGAGTTACGCGATTTGGTTGGGATGGGTTACCCATGAAAACGCGGGGTTGCCTCCTTTAATCCGACCCACAGTGTTCTGACAACTTGAGAATGCACCCCAAGAGTGGGGATGTGGGGAGAATGGGGGTTCTCCCCAAAAGACCCCCCACACACTGCGGGCCTTCTTCCCAGACCTCTTCTCCTCTCTGGCTCCTTCCAATCTGTCCCCATTTAAACCATCCCTCCTCTTGGACCCTCCATGGATGCCCCTCAGGCGCCATGTCCGAGGGTGTCTGTCCTCACTGTGCACCCCACGCTTATCGTTTGTAGAGCAACCTCCTTCCCTGGCCTCATGTTCCAGGTTCCATTAGAGCGGCATTTGTGCCCCTCTCCTTCCCCCTCATCGTAGGGCGGCTCGGACTGGCTGGTGGCCCGAGGAAGCCCACCGGTGCGGCACAGCTGCCCACACGAGCTTTCACAGGCAGAAAGTCGCCATTTCGACTGTGCCCAGCTTTGGTGGATTTAGCACTTGAGGGGATTCAGAGTAGAGGGCCGTGTTTAGTTACGTCTTAGTGGGGATTGAATTGGGTCCCCTCAAAAGATATGTTCAATCCTAATCTGGTACCTGCAGATGTCACCTTACTTGGAAACAGGCCCTTTGCAGATGTAAGCTAAGTAAAATGAGGTCACAGTAGATTAGGGTGGGCCCTAATCCAATGACTGTGTCCTGACGAGAAGAGGGAAATTGGGACACAGAAACAGAGACACACAGGGGAGAAGGCCACGTGGAGACAGAGATTGGAGTGATGCAGCTGGAGCCAAGGAACACCAAGGGTCACCAGCAACCACGGGAAGCTGGGAGAGGAGAGGGAGGATCTCCCCAAGAGCGTCGGAAGGAGCACGGCCCTGAAGACACCGTGATTTCAGACTTCCAGGCTCCGAAAGTGCGAGAGAACACACTTTGTTGTTTTAAGCCACACGGTTTGTAGTGCTTTGTGTAGCAGCCACGGGGAACTACGGCACCTCCTAAACTGTCCACCATAATCACCTGCTATGTCCCCCCCACTAGACTCTGAGCATTGTTGGGGAGAGAAAATAATGTCTGTTCCTTACCCCGCGCAAGGCTCATGGCTGACACCGAATAACAAAAGACCTGTTAACAAGAGAAAAATTCAACAATTCATTTAACGTAAGTTCTATGTGCCATGAGAGCTTTCCGAAGCGAAGACCCAAAGAAAAAGAAAAACCACGTGTTTTTATGCTTAGGTCTGACAAAGAAGGGACATCGTGTGACCGGACAAAAAGGGGTGTGGTCTGATGGTAACAAACTGGGGGGCGGGGCGTAACCACGGGACCAGACAAACCGGGCCTGCTCTGTCGGTAACAAAATGCCGAGTTATTTTGCAGGTATAGCGGAGCCAAAAATTACAGGTCATGTAGCCTGGGCATGAGCAATAGGAAAAGCTTGGACCTCTAAAAACACCCAGAACCAATGATTTTTCTCCTCAGAACCAAGAAGATCAGACATCGCCAGAACTCTTCAGAAGCGAGGAGCCCACTGGCTGGAGGACGGGTCAAAATCTGCCTCAAAATCCTCCTGGTCGATTTGAAGCCCTCCAATCAAACTCTGCCAAGCCAACCTTCCTAGATCCCTCCCCTTGCCCTCTGAGCCCAAAAATTGCCCCGACTCCAACCTGGGCAGACGCGTTGGGCCCGCCTCCTGCCTCCTCGCTGCCCGGGCTCAGAGTAAAGCCCTTCTTTCCTCGACAGCTGGTGTCGTAGCGCTGGCTTCTGCGCACACCGGGCGGCGAGCCCATGTCCTGACAACAGGACTCGGCAAGGCCCGTGTGTTCAGATTCCTCCTGGCAGCTGTGTCTTCGTTCCTGTCCTCCGGGTACAGGGCAGGACACCTGTCATGTGAGTATCGTAGGGCCTGCTTTCAGGGGAGACGGGTTAGTGAATTCTCGTATGGCCGGCTCTCACACAGAAAGGCAGGAGGTCAGAGAGGGACCTTTCTGCTTCTGCTGTGTTCTCGTTTCCAAGGTGACACGTTTCGGGATGACATCCGACATCATCATGGAGAGTGGGGACAACGTCGCCCGCAGCTTTGCGTGCGCTCTCGGTCAAAAGTGAGTGGCCACCTCTCACACACTTTCAAGACCCAAGTCAAGGTAGAGCTGCCCTGTCCCCCACCCAGCCTGTCTCAGGGCCTCTTTGTGTCCCCACGGCCCCTCACATAGCATCTGTCACTCTGTGCTGTCATCGTCACCTCTGGGCACCCAGCCCTCTGCCGGCCCATGATGCATGGGATGTGCGCTGGATGAACAAACACCTCAACAAATAACAGTGCGTCCCAACGCGCCCCAAACACACACCCCACACGACACTCAACTTCGCCTCCAAGCCACAGCCCCCACATAGGAACGGAAAGAGGAGAAAAAACCAACGTGGCCTGCTGTCCCCTAAAAGAGCAAAAACAAATGAAGAGGAAAATCCCCATGAATTCCCTAGGTTAGGCTCCCTTCAAGGCAGACCTGAAACATACTGTGTGAGCCTTTGCTTTTTGGTGTGCGTGTGTAAGAAAAACATACTTTGTCTAGCTGTAGAACGTCTCCTCTTTTATGGGTTTCCAAAGCCACCTATCAGCCTGCGTTTTCACTGTTTGCTTTCTCTCGAGTGAATATTGTTGCTGGCAGAAACGGAGATGCAGTCAACTCTCCGAAGGCAATTGGCTTGGGAGGACCAAGGGGGATCCACTGGAGAATGTCATAACGTCGATTCTGGGAAGAAAAGTTCCAGACGCAGGTTGGTGTTTAGTTTATGGGAGAATATCACCAAGTCCTGAATCTAGCAAGAATCTGTCTAAAAGTTAAACAGCCAATAACTTAATCTTTCCCCAGTGATCACAACCCACCAAGAAGGGAAAGTTGGAACAGACCTTGTTTTCTTGGTATAAAAGTCACACTTTTGCACTGAATCCGCTGAGCCTCAAATTTGCTGTTCTCTCGTTCCTTCTGCCTGAAACTACAATCCCTACCTGCCTTGGCCCTAACACCTTCTTCTCCTGCCAGTCTTAGCTTAAATGTTACCTCCTCAGGAGGCCTTTGAGCCCCGTCCAGCTCAGCCCTCCTGCAGGCCCATGTGTGTGGGTCCCCAGGTGAGGTGACTGTATCTGCCCTAGCCACACCATACCCCAACACCCAGCACTGCACCTGGAACAGAGTGAGCTCTCAATATCCAGAAAGTTAAGCAACTTGGCTGTCGCCCTGGAGCCCCTGGCTTAGTGAGAGGCACATGCTAGCCTGACAGCAGAGACCAAGTATCACCAACCATTCGGTTTTGGCTGCTCTAAGAGAATAATAGTAGCTTAACAAGATAGAGGCTCATTTCTCTCCTACTGGGGATCCAGGCTCCCTCTGTCTTCTTGATCTGCCTAATAGGAAACTTTCACTTCATGGTCTAAGATGGCTCCTTCAGCTCCTGCCCTCACATCTACCCTCCAGGAAGTGAGAAAAAAGGGGACAGAGGAAGGACATGCCCTGCAAGGTATACACTTTGCTTCTACTCTCGACCTATTGGCCAGAACTTGATCACATGACCACACTTGGCTGCAGTGGAGTCTGGGAAAATAGTCATTAGCTGGGCGATCGCATGCCAGCTAAGAACTCCATCACAGAATAAGGATAGAATGGACATGCAGGGACCGTGGGCCAGCCCTGCCACCTCCAGGCATCAATCATCCTGAGTAACTCTCACTGTTCTCTCCTCGTGGACATTTCTCTAGCCAGTCGCCCCATCCTGGTCCTTTGATTCTAAGCTCCCAGCGTACTGTGCTGGGGCTCTGCCTTCACGCCCTGGCTGGAACACTGCAGTTATCTCCTCCCCCTGGTCCCGCCACGTGCCACAGCCACGCCCACCCCACCCATCCTGCACATCTGAGAGTCGGTGCGCACAAGCACGGCGTGGCGATTTGGAAAAACGTATTAAAATTGCACGTTCACACGGCCTCTGGCCCAGCGATCTCATTCCTGCTGCGCTGTCCGTGTGCGAGCGAACTGCCGCTCTGCGTGGCGGCGCGTGCCATTCACCGCAGTGCGGCTCGCAACAGCGAGTGGCCGGAAACAGCCCCACGCCCTCTCACACGAGCCTGCGACTGCATCGCGGCACACCTGTGCACGGGGACCTGCCTGCCACGCTGAAGAAGAAAGAGAAGCGTCTGCATTCCGACGGGAAAGGACCTTCGAGACACACTGCCAGGAGGCAGAGCGGGGCTGCGGGCCGGCAGCAGTGGAGGGAAGAGGGAGGACTGCTCGCGGGTACGCGAGGACTCCTGTGGGGGCGATAAACGCATCTTAGACAGCAGTCACGGCTGCACGACTTCGCGAATACGCCAAAACCCGCAGAACTGTGTACTTTAAGAGCGAATATTTCACTGTCCGGTGAAAACTCCAGGTGTGAAACAGCGCATAACATTTTGGGAGAACAAGGAAAACAAGAATCTTCATTTGTAACCGTTTCACTTGAACTCCGGCCGGCGACACAAACGCTCACCTGGGAGCGGAGTGGCGGGGGCGGTGGGTGGCGGCAGACTTCACCCCTGGCATTTCCTGTTTGCTGGTTTGCGGGCCACGTGACCGTCTTGTCGATTCAAACGCTGTGACTTCAGAAACGAGCGTGCGGTGGCTCCCCGCTGCCTCCAGGGTCAAGTCTAAGCTTCCGAGGCCCCCGGACGGCCTGGTCTCCGCCCCGCGTCCCCACATGGCCTCCCTGTGTCATCATTCTCGGTCCCTTTGCTCCCGCCGCTTCTTCTAGCCAGAGTGCTCTTCCCCCAGCTTTTGACCTGCCCACCCCCTGGACAGCCACAGCCGCAAAGCGGGCGGCTCCGGAGTCGCCCTTCGTGGGCCCGAACCCAGGCTCTGCTGCTCACTGGCTGGGGATCCCAGGTGACTACCTCTCTAAGCCTCATTTCTTCATGTGCAAAAACCACGCATCAATTTTTAAAAATAGAAAAATAAAAAGAAAGTAATTGAGAAATTCTTTTTTAAAAAATGGGGGCAATAAATGCCACCCACCTCGTGTGAGAAGCGGTGTGTGCCTAGCACACGGCAGGGCCCCGCAGGGGTGGACCTTGCTGTCGGGTCCAATCACGGCAGTAAAGAGAACAGGGAAGAGGGTGGGAAAAGCGTCTCCTTTGCCTCTGTGTATCTTGGGGCTGGAAACACTAGACACTTGCCTTCTAACCTCCTTTCAGGTGCGGTGTGGCCAGGTGGAGGCTCCAGTTGCCACCTCCAGTTATCTTTCGGCCGCTATGGAGGGTCCAGTTACCCGGCACCACACGGCAAAGCCACCCATAAGCTGGTAGCCCAGAATAGCCTCTCTAACCTGCTTACGGTTCTGCGGGCCGAGCAACTGGGAAGAGCCGGCTGGGTTGCTGTCTCTGCTCCACGTGGCCCCAACTGGGAGACTGGGGCTGGAGGACCCACCTCTAGGACGGCCTCCTCGTCCCCATGTCTGCAGCCTCAGAGCCCCTGAGACCCCTCCCTGCTGGTGGCTTTTCCTCCATCCAGGGTTTCTCATGACATGGCAGCTTCCAGGTAATCTGACTTCTTGCCAACAAGAGGCAGGAAAGAGAAGCTGCTGCCAGCCAGGTAAGGGCCACGCTTGGAGCTGGCACACAAGCAATTCCATCGTATTCTAAGTAGCATAGGCTCTTCCCAGGTTCAAGAACACAGGGAAACAGCCGCCGCCTCTTGGAGGGGCATTGTCAAGGGCACCTTGCACAAGAGCATGTGCAACGGGAGACACTGTTGTAACCATCTTTGGAAAAGCACAGTCTGCCACACTGGGCAGCAGGCTTTAGGGGACTGTGGGAAAGCTTTGACTTTCCCAGCGAAAGGCTCCAGGTATTGCTGGTGCTGTACCATTTCCCTTTCTTCCTTCCTTGAACAGGGATGTGCTGGTCAGAGCTGCAGCAGCCATACTACAGCCATGAGGAAAAGGCTAAGAGAAAAACAGGCACGGCAGCCTGACTCCCTGGAACTGCTAAATCAACACTAGCAATCACCTGCCTCCAGGTTTCTTGTTACACGAGAAAAATAAATCCATTTATTCCAAACAGAATTTGAACAGATACAAGCAAGAGTTTCGAAAACAGAATGAGTTTGAATCTCAGTGTTTTTAGGAGTAAGAATCTTTGCTTTCTCTACTTCAGTTTCTTCATCTATAAAGTGGGGGCAACAATACTCACCTTCAGGACTCTGATGAGAACCACATGAAGACACATGTGAAAATGTAGGCCCTGGACCACTTCCATTATGCTGTCCCACCATCTTAGCACGTAGTTGGCAGACTCAAAGTCGTCTCAGGGTGCAAGAGGGCTGTGGAGTTCCAGACATTACATCTGAATCCCCAGCATGTGGAAGGAGGAAGGAAGGAATGGTAGATAGGGATGAGTCAGCTTCATTTAAGAATTCTTTCCAGAAGTCCCGCTGACACTCCGCTTTCATTTCATTGACCAGAACTGAGCCTATGGCCACGTTTACTACAAAAGAACCCAGGAAATAGTGTTTTAGCTGGGCACTTTGCAGCCCTCAATTCATCGGGTCCTGTTACTAAGGAAAAGTGAGAGAAGAGATGAGGAAGAGGCAGCAGTCTCTGGCAAGTGCTGTGCATCACCGTGAGACTGTTTTTTTTTTTTTTTTGCTTTTTTTTTCTGAGACAAGAGTCTCACTGTGTTGCCCAGGCTAGAGTGAGTGCCGTGGCGTCAGCCTAGCTCACAGCAACCTCAGACTCCTGGGCTCAAGTGATCCTTCTGCCTCAGCCTCCCGAGTAGCTGGGACTACAGGCATGCGCCACCAGGCCCGGCTAATTTTTTCTATATATTTTTAGTTGTCCAATTAATTTCTTTCTATTTTTTAGTAGAGACGGGGTCTCGCTCTTGCTCAGGCTGGTCTCGAACTCCTGAGCTCAAACAATCCGCCCGCCTCGGCATCCCAGAGA
>CAUYSK010001341.1:0-40812 GCA_963575035.1 Avahi laniger | reverse complement strand
CCTTGGGCTTTGTCCCACCTTGTAGTGAGGGAGACTACTGGCTGGTGTACAATGGGTCACCCTTGTGGGAGGTTGGGGTAACGTCAACGCCCAGGCACTTCCATTTCTCTGTGTGAGAGTTGAGGATTGGCTCGCAGGGCTAGAAAAGGGCCCTGGAGGGCGCCAGTCTCATCCGCCCCATGTGCATCTACGTCTCTGTAGATGCTCCACGTACCCTGGCTGTCCTCCCCAACATCACTTCCCTGTCAACCTTCAAAACCCTGCCCAGGTGTTAGGGCATAATTTTTTTTTTTGAGACAGAGTCTCACTGTGTTGCCCAGGCTAGAGTGCTGTGGCGTCAGCCTAGCTCACAGCAACCTCAAACTCCTGGGCTCAAGTGATCCTCCTGCCTCAGACTCCCGAGTAGCTGGGACTACAGGCATGAGCCACCATGCCTGGCTAATTTTTTCTATATATTTTTAGTTGTCCAATTAATTTCTTTCTAATTTTAGTAGAGACGGGGTCTCACTCTTGCTCAGGCTGGTTTCGAACTCCTGAGCTCAAGCAATCTGCCCGCCTCAGCCTCCCAGAGACCTAGGATTACAGGCATGAGCCACTGCGCCCGGCCTAGGGCATATTTTTGATTGACAGTAATCCACGTGCAAAACCTCTTCTTTTATGCTCTTCCTTTACCTGGACCATCCTTCTAAGAGTAGCGCTTGCCGTTAGAATATCAATGACTCTTTCTCCAAGGGCCCATAGAGCTCCCTGTTAGCAAGTTTGGTCCCAGGAAACAGACATCTATTTCTTTACTTTTCTACTGATATATCATAGTTATACATATTTTGAGGGTACATGTGACATGTTGATACATGCATACAATGTGCAGTGATCAAGAGCAGAATACTTGGGGTATATCCATCACTCCAAACATTTATCTTGTCTTTGTGTTGGGAACATTACAATTTTTCTCTTCTAGCTGTTTTGAAATACACAAAAAATTATTGTTAATGATAATTATAATTTCTCTACTATACTATCAAATACTAGAACTTATTCCTTCTATGTAAGAGTATTTCTGTACCCATTAACCAACTTCTCCCAGGGAACAGATATGAATGCATCTCTCTAAGACTCTAATTATCCCCAGGAAGGCGATGGGGGGAAGTGAGCCCCTCGCTGTGGCTTGCTAATGTAGCACTTAATGACTCCCAGCTACACTGAAGTTTGTTTGCCAAGCCGTTCTTCTGAAGATACAGAAGGGGGCCCTGTGCACAAATTCCTGAGAACACTTGGTGTCGAATACTAAACAGCATTCTTCAGAAAATGACACATTGTGCATCAAGAATTTTATCAAGAGAGTTTCTCAAAAACCCAAGCTTTTCTTGGTTTCATAGGTAATTATGCAGTGATCATATCCATTGTGAGGGTGCTCTAGGGATGTTGGGGTTTTCTAAAGAATATAAAATGCTGAAGATTAAAGCAATGTCATGGTCAAGAAGATTCTCTCACTTTCACCCCACACTTAGGGGCACATTTCACTGATGTTCAAAGTAGAAACACATTTAGCAAATAATTCTGGTCTTTGAAGAAGTTCTCTTTTCAGCTTTATCAGGCAAGTTCACAGATGCATTTTATAAGACACACAGGGAAAAAAAGATCAATTCTGCTGCTGAGACAGAATCTAGGTCAATTTTATAGATTCACACCCACATGAAATTCACATAAGTACAAAATTTGGGAGGCATTGGTTAAAAGAAAAATCATACCAACTATCAAAATAAGTTAAATTGCTCTATGTTTATAGTTCGATAAATTTGAAACAGCCTAGATCCTTACCAAAATCAATTTCTTTGGCGTCTTATAGAAGCTTCCATGGGATTCCAGTAGTACTTTTAAAAATCTTACACAACAATGTTCCTAAGGAAAGGAAATAAACACTTGGAGCCAGAATTTCCATCTTTGCTCATCAAGATTTCAATCGATTTCACTTGAACAAGCTGTTTCATTCGATTCAAACTGATTAACCTTAGCCCAATCACTGAAAACTTTGTGGTTTGGGGATCCGGGCTTTAATTGTCTTTATAATGTACTTGGAAGGTCACTGGGGAAATCGAACACAAAAGGTTTCTTATAGGATGTGCTGACAAAATAAGAAACCTGAGCAGCATTTATCCCAGGAATCTCAATCTCAGATGGACCTTCTTTTTATCTTTTCTATTCTAGTGTGTTTCTCACTATTTTCTTTTTCTATCAGTGTTTTTGTAGATATCAACTATACCCTTGCCTCTCTGTAAGCTCTTCTCTAAGGCTCCACCATGAAAACAAGATTTCAGTGAAAATTCTGTTTTTTTATATCCTCCCTCTATTTGTAGTAACGACAGGACTTAGGCGCAAAATTTATAGCAGTGCCAAAAACTCAGCAATCAAGATAAAGAATGTCTTTGGGCAATATTTTTAAAAATCAAAATGAATGAAAAAAAAGAACTCAGGATGAATAAAATATCAAAATTTTATGACTTGGCCCTGGTGGGAGCTCTGTCGTGGTCATGAGTGGTCATTAGTCCTTCTCAGAACGTGGTGGGAATGTGCTTCCCGGCTCCCTGGTGGACGTCAGTGGGGCCATGTCACTAGCTCCGACCAACACGTTCCAAACAGAAGCGATGAGTGTCACCTCTGGACAGGAGCATGTGGCTGCCAGTTCAAGACCCTTTTGAACTTTTTCTCCTTTTCTCTCATTCACAGAAACTGGCAAATTTCCAGACCAGCAACATGGTGCTCACCAGGTCCCTGAACACCTAGGTTAAGCTGAAACTCCCTACAAACCCCCAATGCGCATGTAGCATGAGTGGGGAATACACTTTTGTTAGTTCAAGCCACTTAGATTCTGCATGGGGGAGTATTTGTTACAGCAGCTAAGTGAGCCTCTCCTGACTGACACATGCTATAAATAAGGTTCTCACAATGGAAACTCAGTTTTTCAAGTGAAAGAAGCAAAGCTGTCCCTCACATCTGGTCTTACGGCTGTTGCCTCCTTCTTGCCAGGAAGAGCAAACTGCTTCTCTCTTTCCCTACTCTCCTATGAGAAGTAGGGAAAATCCTATGGATTTTATTCTTAAGACTGAGGGCTTAGTAGACAAAGATAGACCTGAAAATTCATTTCACCTCTTACAAGCACCTAGGATTTCAGATAGCTTCAGACAGATAAAATAAGGATAGAAAGCCCTCCATACAGGGCAATAATGGAATTAAATGAGATAACACATGAAAGCACCTGGAACACAGCCGATTATTAATACATTCTAACCTAATTGTGCTCAAATTGTGCCCAAGATGCTCATTAAAAAGCAGATCTCCACATCACCCTCAATTTGGGAGGCCCGGGACCCAGGAGTCTGCAAGTTAGCCGCGCCCCCTGGTGGCGTTGCAGAGAATTGCCTGCAGAAACCCAGGGTTCTTCCTTTCCCCTGGTCATTACTGCCAGACATACACAGCAGCCTGGGATACTGTCGCATGTATAAATTCACTTTCTTTCTTTGCTGAGATGACCCCAGGAGGAGATTCACTATAAAGGTAGTTGGCAACAATCTAGAAAAGTGGGAGAAAAAAAAAACACAGTGTGACTTTGAAAAGGTAGAGTCCTGCCAGGCTAATATCCTACCAGCCCTAATGCGTTTAGAGTAAGGTGAATGTAATGCTATGGTCTGAATATGTGTCCTCCAAAATTCATATGCAGGAATCTGCACCCCCAAAATGATGGTATTCAAAGGTGGGGACTTTGGGAGGTGATTAGGGGCCGTCATGAATGAGATTGATGCCCTGTTAAAAGAATCCCCTCCAAAGTTCAGGTGTCGCCAGTGTGACGGTATTCAGAGGCGGGGCTCTAAGAGGTGACTAGACCACGGGGGTGCCAACCTCCATGTGAATGGGATCCGGCCCCTCATAAAAGAGGGTCCACACTGTCTGGCCAGCTCGCTGACCCACAGGAGCAGCCCTGTGAGGACGCAGCCTCTGGTCCTCTTGCTCTTGTGCCTTCTGTCACGTGAGGACACAGCAAGAAGACCCTCGCCAGACACCAGATGCTGGTGCTGGCACCTTGGACTTCCCAGCCTCCAAAACCGTGAGAAATAAGTTTCTGCTCTTTAAAGTTGCCCAGTCTTGGGTAGTGTGTTAGTGCAGCACAAATGGACCAAAATAGCTGTGCTCCCATCATTCTTTACTCGAGAAAAGCATGCAGTGCTCTGCATTTGACCCCTGGGCCAAAATTTTCTGACCTCTGCTCTAAGGCATCCCTCTAACTCGTTTACACTAGTGTTGATTTAGGGCCCTAAAAATCACATCAGTTTGTTCCATGTGTTCCGACCAAGCAGCCCCAACTTAAAGGAATACAAATCTCCTCTGAGTTGGTGGCAGTGCAGCCAGCCCCGGGGCTGTGGGTCAGGGCAATTTCCAATACAAACTATTTCCTTTCTGGCAAGCAGCCCACACCCACTCGCATTTCATGCCCTGCTCTGACATTCCGTTACATATTAGGTACAATCATTATAGCGTAAATATTATCAGAATCCGGCCACAGTTAGTTTTGTGATTTTTGCCTTATTCAAGCCGATCCAAAGCAACTGTGAAGCACTGAAACCCCTTTGGAAGTGTCGTCCCCCGGCTTCACGACAGGCACGCTTGACAGCAGAGGCCGGGCGCTCTCCAGCAGTGATCTACAGACCGAATCTGGCCTATTTTTGTAAATAAGGTTTTATGGGACCCAGCACACTCATTCATTCACATAGTGGCTGTGGCTGCTTTTGTGCTACATCAGCAGAGCAGGGTGGTGTGGCAGAGACGGTAAAGCCAGCAAAACCTCAGATGTTTACTCTCTGGTCCTTTACAGGAAAGCTTGCTGCTCCCTGGCCTCGGCAATCGTCCAGGCTGAGAACCAGCCTTGGTGGCAATGCCAGCCCCTCTGTCTGTGCCCGGCAGCCTGAGAGTCCACTCTGGGGCCTCTTACAGTCGTTCACGTGGGAAACCAAACTTGGCCCCTCAATTCTTCTTCCTCGACCTACTCACGTACCAAATCCTCACTGGCAGCCCGCCTGAAGTCCCGAAAGGATCCCACTCAATAAAACCTTCCTTCTCAGCCCTCCTCAGGTGCGCCGTGCATCCAGCCCTGTGCATCCCTCTGGGCGCCTGCTATAATATTGTTTGCTCACCGTAGGAGCAGCGGCGTATGACTGGGGACCTTCAGAGACGCACTAAGATGAAAAGTTCCTCTCCAGAGGGCCTGCGGAGGAATTAAACTCCCGTTGTTTACACTGCATTGCGGGACGCACGGCATGCTAACACGTGTTTCCGTGCAGCTTCAGCGAGTCACGGCACCTCCAGCATTCAGAGGGATGGCCCATCGGGGGTCCCTGTGCAAGAGGACGGAAAAGCCCCAGAAAAAGAACTCTCCCTCACAGAAGAGGGGGCCCTGGCACAGAAGCAGGATTTACAGGTCAGGTCGAGAGGCGAGCGTGATTCCGTATGAAGATGGTCTCTGTAACTCTAGGTGTCCTTTATCACAGCCCCTGGGGACTCATGCCCGAGCGCCGGGCTGCGGTAAAGGGCGAGTGAATACAAATGAGCTATTTCATCAGTCTCCGTGCGACAGTGAGAACATAAGGCAGTGGCTCCTAAGGAATCCTGCACAGTGAAGGATGCCATCAGCCAGGAAGGAGAGACGGCCCACCCCAAAGAAGTTCTTTAAACTGTTTTCTAAAAAGATAGCAGGCGGTTTGCAAAAGGGGGAGCACCCATGCCCAACTAGGACGTGCAGAGGTGCTAAAAGTCGCTAGCCATGAAAAGAAAGACATAGAAAACTAACATCAGAATGGCAAAACTTGGAAGACCCCTCCGCGGCTGCAGGAGAGGATGTGGGGAGATGAAAGGCCCATGTATTGCTGTCAGGGCTGTGAGCGAGGGCGCCGGGGAAGCAATCCGCAGGACTCCAGGAAGCGCGGTATGCTCCTGCGGGACAGACTCTCAGTGGCCCGTCCAGAGATTTTGTCACAGGAGTCCACCGAGGTCTCGTCTGTGGGCACATGCAGGAAAAGGCCAACGAAGCATTCATCACTAGAGCCTTGGCTGCATAAGACGTGGCAACACACACCACAGAATGTGCACAGCAGGAGGGAACCGCAGACTGGATGCATGGATAGCACCCAGGACAGACCCCAGGCAGACGGTGCTCAATGGGGACAGAGGGAGGGCATGTGCATGTGTAGAACAACCCTATCCAAGTAGGTTCGACATGTGCGTGCACACAAGACCGCACATCCTATGTGCATCCTGTCTCCTAGGTCCCTGCAGGCATTGTCTGGGACAGGATTCGGCTGTGCGTGGTGCACTGGGGGAGCTCTCAGGAGAGGGAGGTATGCGAGGGATGCAGAATAGGGCAGGGAAGGAACTCACCGAGAACTTGGGCTAGAAAGATCCTCAGAGAGCTCTGGGGCACACACCACCTCCCAGCCTGGACCCCTCCTTGAGGCAAGGGGATTGGCCTTTTGTCCCCTTTATCACACAGGCACTGGCTGGGGGCTCCCCTGACCCAGGGGCATGTAAGCTCTCAGTCAGGCAGCTCCCTTAACAAGAGCAACCTTCACCATCCAGAGGCAGAGGCAGCTGTGAGCTGTCGGCCGCCAACACTCGCAGTCATAGGGGGTCAGCTTCACCACCTGGCACAGGGGTCCGGGTGGGGCTCCTTGCCTGTCTGTCGCAGACACCTATCAAACATGCTAGAGCAGCTACCCACAGAGGGCGAGAAATGGAGGGGAGACTGGTGAGGAAGGACAGAACTAAAGAAAATGTAGCAGGAGCAGCGTCTCAGATAGAGCGATGATGAGCATGTGCCGGAAACAGGAATGTGACTAACTCACCTCTGAACCCAAAGCCCCTCCTTTGTAGCTTGCATAAGAGAGGAAGGCGCACACAGCGATGGATCAGTGCTTGCTCCGCATCTACTGCTATAAAACGAGACGGACACCTGCCACCTGCTGGCAGACAGCGCCACACAACACGCAGGCTGCCAGAGGTGGCGGCTCCTGCCCAAGTTTGTTTGTGAACAAAGAATCAGAGGAATTCAAACCCCCTCTCTGCAAAGTAGAATATCTATAGCCACAAAACAACTGATCATAGAAGTGAATAGAACCACAAAAGCGGAGATTCTGACGTTCCCTCTGAGTGATCAGCTCAGAAAAGGCAGAGCGAGAGCAAACACAGACAGACGGGCCTCACTGGGCAGGACAGCAAGGTTGGAAACAGAAACCCAAACTTTTCAAGAACCACAAATGAGGAGACGAGGGCTCTCATATAAAAATAGATCGCTGCACAGTAGAGAGAAGAATTCAGTTAGAAACGATTCCCACGTGTGTGTCAGGGTGGGGCTATGCCGGCCTTTGTGCTGGAGGCCGCTGCTGCTGCTGACGGCTCTGTTTTGCGCAGGTAAAGCAGAAGGCACTCAGTGAGGCTGGGACTGCAGCATACATGCGTGTGCTCCGGTGCGTGCACACATGTATACACACACGCACCATACGTGCACTGACGCAGGTGCGGGCACGCACAGGCACACATGGGCACACAAGAATGTTCCCTTTGCTGAGTCAAGCTTTGCCTCTTCTGCCCAATGGAATGGCATTGGGGACCCCTCTGTCTCATAGCGACCTCCGGATAACAGTTCCTTGAGCTTCTGCCCATGACTGTTCACTCCTGAGGGCCTAGACGCAGACCGAGGGACCGGGCCCAGGGATCAGCCTTTGAAAACACCAGATTAGCCTCTTCATCTCCTAACAACCCCCAACCCAGCACAGAGACTCCTCACATTCTTTGTCCAGCCTCAGAAATGCAAATGGTTGTCTGCAGGCATCTCCTGGTGTGTCTGTGCTCTCCAGCCACGGGTCTGCCCAGTCCCAGCAAAATCTCATTCATCCGGGGAGCTTAGGCCGGTGAGTCTCGAAGGCAGTCCGCCATCAGCAGCAACAGCAGCAGCCCCGGGATAAGTTGAAATGTCCGTTCTCAGGCTCCCGGACTTACCGATTCAGACACTCGCAGGTAGGTCCAGGAAGCTGTGATTCCACGAGCTTCCAGGTGATTCCTGTGCACAGTAGAGACTGAGAATCACAGCCGTAGGCCCTGCCTTACCCAAACGCAGCCACTGAGAACACAGGCTCTGCCCTCAGGGAGTGCCAATCTGCTGTCTGGTCGGCTTCCCTAGGGGCCAAACCTGAGGAGTCGAGAGCTTGTACCCAGACGAGGTGGGGAGGGAAACAGGAGAGGGCTGAGGAGTAGCCGGGCCCCTCCCTCGGCGCGACGCCACGGAGAGCCCCAGAGCAGGAGCTGTACCACAGGGCTGGTCCCGCCTGAGTGAGGGGAGCAGCCTCTGTCCCCCACATCCGTCATCAATCATTGGCTGCGGGCTGCCCTCCCCACGAGGGGTGCTGGGAAACCTCCTGGCTGAGGCAGCTTCCGTTCCACCGGGGGGATTCTCACAGAGGACGGCGGCTCTGCGGTCAGCGGCCCAGACTCACAGCACCTGGGGGCACCAGTCCAGCGAGGGGGACCTGGCTGGGAGCCACACGCTATTTAGCCACCCTGGGTCCCTGCAATGTCCCAGGCCTTTAGGATATCTGCCGTGGGACTGAGGGGACAGAGATGGGTCAGGACCGGGGTTCCTGAGTGTCTCTGTTTCCTAGGCTGCTGTGACACAACAGCCCAGAGTTTAAAGCAACAGAAACTTATTTTCTTCCAGCTCTGGAGGCCAGAAGCCCAAAATCAAAGCGTTGGCAGGGACGTGCTTCCTCCAAAAGCTCCAAGGAGGAATCCCACCTCCCCTCTGCCAGCTGCTGGGGACTCCCAGCAGTCACTGGTGTTCCCAGGCCTGGCACCACCACGGCCTCTGCTTCCCCGTCACTGCATGACTTCTCTCTGCACGTCAGCCTCTCCCCGTGCCTTGTCCTTTTCTTATGAGGACGCCGGTCACTAAATGCAGGGCCACTCTAATCCAATAGGATCTCATCTTGATCCTTAAATAATTACACCTGCAAAGACTCTATTTCCAAACAAGGTCACATTCACAGGTACCAGGTGCTGGAATTTCGAAATGCCTTTTTGGTGGACACACTTCAACCTGCAGCACTGAGGATGACTTCAGGGTTCCACGGGGCCACCGCGCTTCAAGCCGATACCGCAGGGAGCTCAGTGTTGGTTTCTTGACCAGGAAGCTGCTAATATAAAATACTAAGGGCGACTTCCAGAGCCTAAAAGAGCGGTGATCACCCAGGGGCAACTGGCCTAAAGGCAAAGTATGTTCACGCTGGAAGGGAAATTTCCTTCTGCTGGTCGTACCTCGCAGCAGAGTTGGTGGAGTTCGGCCCCACAGGGTGTCAGACAGCCAGCAGAGCCGCAGCCCATCGCAGACCTACGTGGGGAGCAAGGCTGGGGGCACTCTCTGTGGCTGGAAGAAGAGCCATGCTGCTCACTGAACCCGACCCTGCTGTGAAACAGTAGCCAGGGTTTTCCTTCTTTCCCCTGCAGCCCCTCCTCCGCTGAAGCAAGCCGGCCAGGCTGAGGCTCGTGGCTGCAGAGAAGAGCTGGTCCCAAAGAGGCAGCCAGAAGATGTAGTCAGACTGTGGGTCTGCCATCTGTGGAGTGCGTTTCTGGGAATGAAAAACAGAGGTGAGGTCTTGGAGACCATGATTTTCATTTGTAAGAGCCAGACAGGTGAGAGACAAAAGATTTTTTGTTGAATTCCAAGTAATATCAAGTGCCAGCCTGGGGGGGCGAGAGAAAAGAGTTCAGCCCACAGCTCACAGCAAGGACAGGAGCACGTCCGGGGCAGGGCTGCGGAGCTCACAGAAGACAGCAAGTGAGGTGAGGAGAGGGTGAGGCTCTGCACCCTCCCTTGAGATCCTGCTCGGTAGCTTTGAGATCCCAAGAGCAGAGCAGACTTGTCCGAATATCCAGGAGGAAACTGCCTCCCGAGTGTCTGAGCCACATGGGGTGGGGTATTATTCAGGCTCCTCCAGAGAAACAGAACCAGTAGGAGATGTATCCATACACACAGATGACAGAGATGGATGGGTGGATGGACCGGTTATAATACGTTGACTCAGACGATGATGGAGACAGAGAAGTCCCACAATCTACCGTCTGCAGGCTGGAGACCCGGAAGAGCCCGTGGTGCAGTTCAAAGGCCTGAGAGCCAGAGAGGCAACGGTGTGAATTCCAATCTGAGGCTGAAGGCCTGAGAACCAGGAGTGCTGAGGACAGAAGATCAATGTCCCAGCTCAAGCAATCAGGAAGAGAGAGCATGTGAAAGAGAGAGAGAGAAAATGAATCCTCCCTTCCTCCATCTTCTTATACCATTCAGTGTGGATGGTACCCGCCCACACTGGAGAGGGCGTCTGCTTTACTCAGTCATTAATCCACATGCTAACCTCTTCCAGAAACACCCTCATAGACACACAAAGAAATACTGTTCAACGAGCTTTCTGGACATCCTTTGCCCAATCAAGTTTTCACATAAAATTAACCATCACAGGTGGTTCTTTCCATGCAGAGATGGAAGCAGAGCTGGGCCAGGTAGTTGGGATGCTGAGATGACCCATCCCCAAGTCTCCCTCACTCCTGCAGGATGTGGAAACCCAGGAATCCCCAGATGTTGGAGTGGGATGCCAAAGGGAGCTGAGAGTTGAGAGTCGGTTGCCTGGCAGGGAGGTGACCGTGGTAGGAGGCCAGGGAACATGTGGGCAACCAAAGCTGGGCACTGGACGAGGACATGGCTGAGGCTGCAGAAGCTGAGCTAAGAGCCAGGTGGGGACAGAGCCAGCAGGGTGGACCAACCACAGCCTGTTCTCACTATGGCCAGAGGTCAGCACCCAGACCAGATGTTTTTCCCCTTTGCCGTGCTTGCTAGAGCATAGTTCACCCCCGGGTGAAAAGGAAAAGAGTTGAAGGACTTGGAATTCTCAACTAATTGAGTTATTCCCCCAAAGACACTGAGCTTTAAACCAAGACTAACAGAATTGCCTGGAATTGGCAAGATTAAGTTCTCCGCCATTAGCAGAAATAAGAGTTTGTGAGCTAAATTAAGCTCAATTATAAAACAATAAAGAAAGTTACATTTCTGCACACTGGAGTTTTATGGTTGAAATTTGTACCTGCCATACGAGAACTGTAATTGCAATTGAAGGCAATATGTGATATATGCCATATCAATTGTAGAAGCAAAGTGTTTTATGATTTCAAAGAAAAGAGCAAGCATACCTACTGGAGTTTCAGAACCCATCTCTGTCTGTGACCCAGCCTCTCCATCTTATAGATTACCTGACACCTTTCCTCAAGCCCAGCTTCCCGTAACTATATTAGTTATGATTCTTTCTGCTGCAAGTGACAAACCCTAACTCATATCAGCTTAAGAAAAGAAAAAGGGATTTATTGGCTCACAAAACTAAAGGATCCAGAGGGAGCCCTTGCTTCAGGTTCCGCTTGATCAGGGCTCAAATGATTTCACTGGGAGGGAGCCCTTGTCTAAATTTCTCAACTGTGCTTCCCCGGTGTTCAGGTCTTGCTAAGGACTCACATGCTTGCGAAATATCTGCCACAGTTCCAGCCCCTTGAACCTTTCACATTCATGCCAACAGCAAAGGGAAGTATGCTCCCCTGACAGTTCCAACAAAAGCATGGGACCTGCATCTTCTTAGCTGCGATGGGCAGGATTTGTATTGTGTGAGCACCAGGAAGCCAATCACTCTGGTCAGAAGGGTGGAGAATGCTGCGTGGCTTACACGTGGAGTCAGCTTTACCTACAGCAGCCCTGGGGAATTGTGGAGCGCTGGTTGCCCGGGGGGGAAAGAGAGGATGCTGGAGGGAAAAAAACAGCAAGTGTCCGGTATTCTGTCTCTGATTATGGCGCACGGTTTGGCTGCTTTTCCTTCCAAGGCAGATAGACCATTCCTGAGCTTGGCATGTGTTCCATTTGTTTTCCCATCACAGAGTTGTGGCAAAACGCTGATGAGCTCCTCAGATTAGTTAACGTCATTGGCTGCGAGTAACATTTAATATACACCAATGCCAGCTACCTTGGAGGGAATGAAAAGAAAAGAGGAAAGGTCATACCATCAAGCCACAGAGGAGTCTTGCAGACCCTAAGAACAGGTTTGCAGCAGGCTTCGGGGAGAGAAGGGAGCAGGCCCCGGAAAACCACAGGAACCTGGGAAGTGTCCTCTCTGTCTTCTATCTCCTTCTTTCTGCATCAGTCTGCATCAGTCTTTTCTCTCAGCTTGGTCGGAGCTTCCCCTGCCTCTCGGTCCACACGGTGGAACAGGGCTGCTCCGCAACTCTGGTGGGTAGTGGACATTTGGTAACTTGGGGCTCTCTTGCTTTTGCGTTCCCTGTTTTTCTACATAAATCCTCGACTCTGAGCCACAATCCAAGCACCAAGTTTCCCAGCGACAGGGATTCACTCTGCCATGGGCGGGTGACTCAGGCAGTGCCAGTGAGATGCAACGAGGCTCTTACTGGGGCTTCCGAAAGGAAGAATGCACATTGTGGACTTGAACTTGGGAGCTGTAAATTGGAGCCTCTGCAACTTTCTTGATACCATAATCTGAGATTGTTCCAACCCAGAGGAAACAGTACTGAGTCAAGAAATGGGGACAGAATGTGGGTCCTATTATAATATTTAGTCCTTGGATCAGGCTAAACCTTTATTGAGTCTTACCTGTAGACTTTTCAGTCACAGAGTCAATAAATCCCCTTCTGTTTAAGCCAGTTTGATGGGATGTCAGCTGTGTTCGACCCCAGTGAGTTCCATGCTTAGAAGCCTTTCCTGCACCTGGGGTAAAAAGAATAATTCTGCCTATATTTTCAGTGTGTTGACGAACCTTGCTACATCTGGAACTAAGTATATAATATATTGGACTAATAATATAACATGATAAGAAGTGTAAAAATGTTTCTCTTTGAGGGCACCTCCACTAGCAGAGAACACGGTTGTCATTTTTTAAAGGGTTGCCATGCTGCACTCCGAGTCACCAGCTTGTTCTCCTCTGGTGTCCCTGGCTGCAGTGGTCTCCTTAGTGAGGACGCTTCACAGTTAGCACTTGACGGGGTCCCTGTTATGTGCAGCTGATGGAAGAGGGACTTACATTACCCATATGGACCACAGAGGAACTGTAGATGTTCTTCCCCAAGTCTACCCCTCCCGGCACATGTCCAGTGTGCAGAGTACACCTGCAACAGCCAACTTCCAAACACACCCAACCATACGCAAACATTTAAATCCCTCGGCAGGAGTCTTCATAGGTTAATTGGATTTGTTTCTTATCTTGCGCAATGAACTGAATGTTTGTGCCCTATTGAAATTCCTATGTTGACGCTTTAACCCCTAATGTGATGGTATTCGGAGGCGGACCTTTGGGAGGTAATTAGGTTTAGATGAGGCCGTGAGGAGGAAGCCCCCGTGATAGGTTTAGCATCCTAATAAGAAGAGGAGACCAGAGATCTCTCTCCGCTGTGTGAATCCACAGCCAGAAGGCAGCCAGCCGTCTGCACACCAGGAAGAGGGCCCTCGCCAGAAACTGACCGTGCTGGCACTTTCTGGCTCCTAGAACTGTAGGAAATAAATGTGTTTAAGTCACCAGTCTATAGTATTTCATTTGTTTGTTTTATTTTTTTTTTCGCCTTGTCTTTATCAGGCATATAGTATTTTGTTACTGCAGCCTGAGTAGACCAAGACATCTTGGCCTAAAAATTTGGACGAAGAGTCCAGGGAATGAGGAGAAAGCAGCCAGCTCTTTTCTTCACGTGAATGTGTGCTGGGTCCAATGTAGATATAAATCTATTCTTATATGCTTGGGGCAGTTTTTCTCAGACACGGCTTGCACTCAAAGGTTATTTACATCATCAAAATGTGTTCAGATTTGCAAATTGGTGAGGATTGCGGCGGTACTGATGTAAACAGGGAGCAGGTGCAGGATGCTGGGAGCGATAACCACAGGCAAGTGGCTGCGCAATATCGAGTGACAAATGGGAGGGAGTAAAACGCAGCAGAGAAAAGCTGCTTGTTGAGCACTGCGTGTACCAGCCGGGTTCAATCAAAGAGGCAGAGCCTACGAGATGTATAGACATACGTACGTGTATGTACATATTATGTATCACATATTGTATCTCATATGCTGTATTCATATATTATATACTAATATTTTACATTGTGTGTTTATATTATTATATATGCTATAATATAGCATATATATTAGGCATTATATATCACATGTTTTATATTATCAACAGCAGTTGATCCTTACGCAGTTGTGGGAGCCGGTTAAGTGGCATCTGCAAAGCTGCTGTCCTGGAGTCTGGTGCTGGAGCCTGAAGCCTCCCGGGCAGACAGGCAGGAAGGCGGTTCTAAGCTGGAAGGCGGGCATAGGCAAGCTGCCGCCCACGGGACAACCAGGATCCCGTTGTGTGTCGGTTCTCATTGCCTCTAACCTTCGTGACACTGGTGTCATGAAGAAGTCTGGCCCTTCATGGAGCTAAACATGTGCTAGCCCAGGAAAGCAGATGCAGGCCAGGTCGCCAACTCACGCCAAGGTGCCAACAGATCAGCGATGACGTGTGAGCTACCAAACGCCTGCCGCTTCAATTCTGCCCTCCAACTCTCCCACAAGAGCCTCTCCTGAGGCCCACCCTGACCAAAGCATTATAGGAAAAGGAATTTAAGAAATGTAGTTCAGCCTAGCCTACGCAACACAATGCAAACAACCTCACCATGGCTGCATAAAAAGTTCCCCTATGTGTTGATCAGTTAATACCGATTAACTGATCAACACATAAGTGCACATATAAGAATAACATCTATTGGATGTTGGGCAGAGGGGAGGGGGAGGGGGAGGAGAGTGGAGGGAGAGGGAACGGGTATATACATACACAAAGAGTGCAATGCGCACCACCTGAAAGATGGGCATATTTGACACTCTGACTTAGGGGGAGGGGGGGACAAGGGCAACATACGTAACCTAAATATCTGTACCCCCATAATATGCTGAAATAAAAAAAAAGTTCCCCTAAAATTTAGTGATGTAAGGCAACCATTTGTTACGCTTGTGTATTCAATGGGTCAGGAATCGGGTAAGGCAATGTGGCCTCCGCTTGTCTCTGCTGTACAACATCTGGAACCTTGAAGACTGGGGCTGGAATGATCACCCATTCATATGCCTGGGGGTGATGCTGGTGGAGGCTGGGGGCCCAGCTCCTCCCCACCCGTGCCTCTCCTTCTCTGTCCCCCCAAGAGCAAGCATCTGAGGGGGGAACCTAGCTTTGGAAGTCACATAATATCATCTCCACCATTTCCTCTTGGTTGGAGCAGTCACAGGCCTCACACATGTTCACGGGGAGAAAACATAGACCCACTTCTCAATGGGAAGATGGACATGCACGAGATAAGAGTACGCAAGGTGGTGTGTGTATGTCCTGTATATGTAGCCATCCCTGGAAAACACGACCTGCCACAACAACAATGACAAATGGTGCTTGTGATCATCCCATGTTACAGGAAAATCACCCCAGTGTCATCTTAATTTGGAAATAAATTTTATTCTGACAAGGTAGAATGAAAAACCAACTCTTACTGAGAGCTTACCATGTTCCAAAAGTTCTAGCACTGGGACAATCCAAGGCTGTCAGAGGTGACAAGGGAGCAAACTTGAATAAAGATCATATCACAGATGCATTGATACACTTTTCATTGTAAGTGTCGAATACCCAACTCAAACTGGCTTCAAACACAAAAGAGAAGTCATTGACTCACTTAAGTGGAAAGTCTAAAGAATATTCTGATTTCAGGAAAGGTTTGATCCAGGGACTAAGAATTCTGGTCAACTCTGTACCTCCTGCCCCAGCTTGGCTCCATCATTTTCAGGGAAGTTCCCACTCTAAAACAAAAATCTGAATAGTCCTTAGGAATTCTAATGCTTAATAAAAGAACATTTTTTTCCTGATCATGCCAACAAAGTTCCTGGGGAACACTCTGATTGGTCTAGCTGGGGTCACCTTCTCATCACAGAACCAGTTACAGTGACCAGAGAAATGAAGAAATTGCATTGGCTACCCTGGGGCAAGCTAGAGTACCTAGTTAGCGCCAACCACACCACATGAGCAGAGCAGGGACTAGATAGTGGTTCAGGAATGTTTCCCAAATGGGGAGGTATCCAGCAGAACAAAGCATTCAGTGTCACTACCCAAAGGAAAAGATGTAATCATTACTGATATTCCAGTGGTCAATAGCTAATCACTTGTGTGTGTGGATATCTTCATGATTCGCTTTAAAATAGTCAATCCATTTTACTCCATAGGAACTTAAGAAAGAAAAAAGGAAGCTCCTTAAGCAAGTATATGGCGCAGTATTTAATTTCCATGCCATCCTGATCTCTGCTTTCATCTTCACACAGCATTCTCCACGTGTGTGTCTCTGTGTCTAAATTTCTCCTTTTCGGCTGGGTGTGATGGCTCACGCCTACAATCCCAGCACTTTGGGAGACCCAGAGGTAGTATAGATTGAGTACAGGAGTTTGAGACCAGCGTGGTCAACATAGTGAGACCCAGTCTGTACAAAAAAATTTAAAAATTTGACATGCATGGTGGCAAGTACCTGTAATCCTAGCTACTTGAGAGGCTGAGGTAGGAGGATCCCTTTAGCCCAGAAGTTGGAGGCTGCAATGAGCTGTAATCATGCCACTGCACTCCAGCCTGGGCAACAGAGCAAGACCCTGTCTCTTGAATAAATAAACAAATAAATATTACACTTTTGTAAAGAAACCAGCCATATTGGATTAGGGCCCACCCTAATGACCTATTTTAACTTGATTACCTCTGTAAAGAGCCTATCTCCAGATAAGGTCATATTCTAAGGTTATGGGGGTTAGGACTTCAACATACCAAAATTCAACCCATAACAGCCTGATTTCAGAGTAGAGAGGTTTCATATCAGATATTTTAAGTGCACTTAAAATACAGTTAGTAATCCCAAAAACTAGCAGGTTATAGAAACTTCTTAGCAAAGGTCATAATGTCCTTCTGGAACATTCCCTGCCACCATTAATAGTACAGGCTCTTCTTGAAAGCAAAAATGAATCCTTCCTCCAATGTTAGCACAATGTTATTGAATATTTCTTTGTTATTTATATATCCTCTTATAAAGCACTACATAACATTTTCCTCTATCCACAAATACTAGGAATGACCAAACATAGTTCCAAACCTGGAAATAAACATTCAAACATCACCTCTGTCAGAGACAAGCTAATATCAATCATTATTGTCAAAGTAATCAAAAATGTCTTGTTATTCACAGTAAAAACTGTCAGACAACTTAATCAAGTATAATTGAATACTTGGAGGATAATACAGTGTGTTAGAAAACTATGTTCAAAATGAAAAGTCTTAAGACACTAGTTGGCTTGGAGAAAAATCATATGAAGCAAAGGTTACACATTATTTTTTCAAGATTTTTAAAGTTATGCTTTTCTGTTGTCAGTAAAAATAGTGATTTCTTTCATAAATGGAAGAAGAAAACCATAATCTGTTACCAGCTCACCAACGTAATTAAATCCTTAGCTGGTGTATATTCTTGAAAATGGAGATTAAAATCCCATCTATTAACTGTTAAATTTTGAAACTGGGTATGGCTTCTTGTTCATTAAACTGCTAAATCCCTTGGTTAGAAGTTACATCTGTAAATTATTGATTAGCTCTAAATTTAACTGGACTTTTTGGGAAAAATCCAGAGTTCTAATCCACAGAGGATGAAACTATTTATCTATAACTTTCAGTCTTAATTTTCCCAGTTATATCATGGGCATGTCCATATTTTACCATATTAAGAGAATGAATTCCAATTTTCAAAGTATTAAAAAAATGGTATCTCTCCCCATCAAAGTGTCAAATGCTTTCCAAGCAAGTAGGAGAACTGACTACAACATTTATAGGTAACTAAAGGATATGGAATACTAGATCATTAGAAACCTAAGTGTAAAATGCTTTTCTCCATTGCCTTTTTATTGGTCAAATAGACAAAGACAAGCCACATTCAATTTTATTGTTCATTTTCTCAGATGAGATAACAGTATTGTGCTTATGTATGAGATGGCTCTTATTTTAAGGAGGTCCGGCTATAGAATCAAGGGGTGAAATGTCAAGATATTAGTGACTTACTTTCAAATAATTTGGCAAAAAAAACATTTATAATATATATGTACATATAGATTATAGATGTGTAATATTAGCAATTGTTGAACTTAGAATTTCTCCATTGTACTATCCTTCCCACTTTTCTGTATATTTGAAAAATTTTATAATAAAAAGTTGGGGAAGGAAAGGGATGAGAAAGATGTGGAAGGTTTTCTGCCACTGGTAAATTTGTCATTTAACACTTATTCTGTGTCTATCACATCCAAGGTTCACCTCCTCGCTCCCCATCCACCACCCCAAAGGGCGTTGCAAGGCTCAAAGCCCTTTCTAATACTGTTAGGGAGCAAAAACATTTCCCTTGCCATTTACAAATTATTGTCTACTTAATGGAGTGTTTTGAGGGTTAAATGAGCTATTTGAGTAATGTGTTTAGGATGGCATTGGCACAATGCAGGTCCTCAAAACAAGTTGGCTGTTGTAACTTTATCATCTAAAACTACAACGCACACTGCCTGGTCCTGGCGGTTAAGGGCCACACGTGGGGTTCTACTAGGAGATTGCAAGCCGATTGGAAGAAAAGATCCTTTCTGGCTGTGGCAGTGCAAGAGTGGGGGAGGGGAGACAGAGCAGGCAGGACTGGAGCTTGCACTGCAGGGAGATGAGAATGCAGAGATGGGGAAAAGAGGCTCAGCTGCTGCACACCTTTGAGGAAAGGAATGTGTAAATCACAGAGCAGAGAGTCCTTGAGACGCAGCAGGGTACAAGAGTGAAGAGCCCATGTTCTGAATGCAGAGGACTCCCCTTCCATCAAGCAGTTGAAGTGGAGAAGACACTTGGACCAGAATACCAGATAGCAAAAAGATCACATACAGAATATCTGAAAAGGTGAAACACCAGTCTCTTCCTCTGCAATCCCTTCAGCCCTGCGCCCCTGCACACACGTTTGCACACACGCGCACACACTCGCGTGCACGTGCACACACACATATTCATTCTTCATCAGTAATTCAAGAAGAAAGCAAACCTTCTATTAAAATGTGAATCTTTAATTGGACCAACCCCGATCCCAATCTAAAGTTGCATGAATGCCATGGTAAACACTTGTTATGGTCACACTGAGCAAGGATACTTGGAGCCAGAAAAACTGCTCTTTCTAAATGTTTACTGACTTGTACCAGTAAATAATGTCTGCCCTTCTTTACATACAAGACTTCAAATTTTCTCTGTGAAACTCGAAGGAGTTGAAAGTGTCTGCATGAGCCATAGCGCATTGGTAGACTAAGCCTCTGTTAAACAAAATGGAACTACATTTTACAACTAAAAACGCGGTACGTTACAATGTAGAAAGGAAATATCTCACGTTATCTCCTCTGAGCTTCCGACACTCCTAGAGGCAGTTGAGATGTGAGCCTGGGTTGTCTGATGCTCTGCTGTGGGGAATTCGAAAGGGAAAGTTAGCACGTGCATTCCTGGGGCCTGACTCTCCAAACTTCCCATTTGAGCATCTGCAATGCGATTATGTTCCAGCCAGGAGATGGATTCCATCTGTGAGCTATATTGGCTGAATAACCTCGCTTGGAACATTTAACATTTCTGAACCTCAATTTCCTCATTCCTGTTTACTGCCCAGATTATTATGTGAATCAAAGAAGTTATATGAAAGCATTTTATGAATTTTAATGTGCCGTATGAATGTTATCAGTTGCAACGGACAGACTGTGTCCCCCCCCAAAATGCATATGTTCAAACCCTGATCCCCAGTAAGATAGTATTTGGATGTGGGCCATTTGGGAAGTAATTAGGGTTAGATTAGATCCCGAGGGTGAGTATCTTATGATAGGATAAATGACCTTTTAAAAAGACACAAGTCAGTGTCCTCTCTCTCTCTCTTTCTCTCTCTCTGCACCAAGAAAAGCCAGACGAGGCCATAACCAGGATGAGACCCTCACCCTCACCGGGACCCAACCATGCTGCGCCCTGATCTTAGACTTCCAGCGCCCTCCCCCCCACCCTGTGAGAAAGAAATGTCTGTTATTTAAGCCACTCAGTCTACGGTATTGGGTGATAGCATCCTGAACTAAGGGACATCAGTGTTGTTCTAAATGACCAGTTCTCTGAAGAACTGATAGAGAAAAACGTAATAAAGAGCAACGAAGAGTTTCGCTCTTAATTAATTTCGACTTGCTGAGTGCTAAGTACGGACCAGGCACTGTGCCCAGCTTTTTTCACATATTATTTTGATATAATCTTCAGAAGGATTCCGTGCAGCATGTGTTGCTGTTATTCCCATTTTATAAGTGAAGGAGTACACAACTACCCTGCCCAGGGCCACGCATCTAGGGGGAGGGGAACGAGGGGTCACACTCCAGTGTGCGGTGCCCACAGCCGGCTCTCTCCCTGCTGTGCCTCCTCTGAGGTTTCGTTCCTCACAGGTGTGTACGGATATGACGAATTTTATATCTCATGCCGTTGGCTCTCCAACCACCTCAGATGCTCACTGTTGCACAGTGTCACAGGGGAGAGCCGCTGGCTCATCGAGCACCCGAACACAGCTCATTCTGCCCCAGGCACACCCCCTAACCCGCCACTGCATGTGTGCCCACACCTCGGGGTCTGCTCTAAAGCTCTCCTCCTCTGGAGGTATCTCCACTGATGCCCTCTCTCTTCCATGCCCCACATCCCAGAGCTGCTTCAGCGCCCTTCTCCTGGGCCCCCGGGACACCAGGCACTCTCCCAGTTCATTGTGCGGCAGATGGAGAAAAGGTTTATTTTTAGGAGGTGGTAGGAGAATTCCTTTGAAAAGAAAGGCTGGCTGGATAACAAACAAAAGAAAAGGGAGTGCTTAGCGAGAAAGTTGGAAATAACCAACCTGCGTGTTTCTAAGCGCAGGAGCAGCATTTCGGTGGGGGGCCGGAGAGGACAAACACTATCCCTGACCGGAGTGCTTGACGGCGGTTGCCATGGCCTCCATGTACAAATTGTTCAATGAATATTTAAACATGATCAGGGTTATTTTATTACCTGTGTCCTTCCTGATTAATTGGGAGGAAAGTTATACAGGCTGATAAGTGTTCTGTGCTTGTATGCCAGCTAGATTAACACCAAGGCCAGTGCCACATCTAAATCCAGATGAGTGGAAATGACAGAACCCAGCAGAACTTGTAAAAGAAGTTGACCATTACAAGTATGACCAGTTCAGACCTGCTAACAAAGTTCATTATTATAAAGGGCATTTCCTTGGATACCTAGTTTTTATTTTTAGGTAAGATCCATTTGTAATTATCTTGTGAATTATATGTATAAATGTAGTTTCCGAAGTGTTTGATGATCAGATCTTGAATCTGAAATATGCCCCTCATATTGAAATATTAATTGACATTATCCTTGAAGAAAATACTTGCTGAATAAAAGAAAGATCAACTGAGTTCTAGTCTGAATTATTACAGATTTTAAACTGATGAAGTATAAATAAATGAAACATGTTTTTTATCAGAGATCCTAATTTTCTAGAAAACGTGATTTAAATTATTAACATAAAATATATCAGTTGAAAATTATGTTCTTCATATATTTTTACTTCCACAAGGGAAAAAATATCAGGATCCAAAAACTGAGTCATGTTTATTATAAAAACTATCATCAAAAAACCTGTACTAGAATGTTCAGTTCAAGACTATAGATAATGCCAAAAATTAGAAACCACCCAAATGCCCAGCAACTATAAAATGAATACAGTTATTCCAGAATATGTGCCTATTAATTGTCTGTTCTAATATATTATTTTACATATAATAATATTTTAATAGAGTCCACACGATGGAATATTACGCAGCATTAAGAACAGACGTTGTATAACTGCAACATGAATGAGTCTCCCAAGCACAGTGTTGAGTACAGGAAGCCAGACACAAAAGATTCCATTTCTAGAAGCTACATGAACAGGCAAACTCATGCGTGCCCTTGGAAGGCAGACCAACAGTTACCTTTAGGTCGGGTGGTGGCAGAGGGAACATGAAGCGGTTTCTGGAGTGCTGGTGATGTTGTTTCTGGTTCTGGGCCTTGGATATATGGGTGTGTTCCATTGCTGAAAATTTACCAGGTAGCGTTCTTCTGTAAGCATGGTGTACTTCAATATAAAGTTTTGGTTTTTTAAATCGGAGTAAGAAAATGATACCCAGATTGGCGGGGTAGGGGAGAGGGTACTGGGGGAAGGGGCAGAGAACTTGCCGCGGAAGGTGTTTATAGTCCACTCTGGTTGAAGCTATACCAGAATTCTGTCTGATAAAGAACAAATTCAAAACAAAATATGATAAACAAATGCTAGGAGAACTGGAGGCCCCGACACACTTGGAAACCCTGAGGACTGCTGCAGGAGCCCAGGCATTGGCCTTGCCAGCCACGGCAGAGACCGGACGCACAGGCGCGCCTGAAGGACCTGAGCGATCACTCTGTGTCCGGTAATGCACCATGGAGGCCCGGGAAGGAATCGTGCATTTGCAAACTTTATAACCCAGGGCAAATCATAATTTCTCAATTCCCTCGTCTATCAGGTGAAGCTGAGAATATCTACCACGTGAGTTTGTTTTAAGGATCAAATGAGAGAAAGTATGAGAGTATGTTTGTTAACTGCTAGGTACTACACGAATAGAAGTTGTCAGCTTTGAGTGGTTTTATTTAGTGTCTTACGTAAACCAGACACAAAAATCATGTCATTCAAATACACCCCTATATTCAGCTTATAGTCTGAATATAGGGGTGTGTTTTTATGCTTCAAGTCAAAATTATTCATCTAGAGCAACCCAGTGCCAGAAATTGGAATGATGTGTATTCATTGACTAAACTTTTATTTAAAACACAGGATCCAAGAATTCAAAACAATACCATTTTAATTCAGAATTATTCTTCATAATCTTTCAAAGGATAAGAGATGGTCTCATTATCTACTGTTATATGACCAATTTTATCACTTTGTGATCAGCTATTGCTTGCACTTTTCATTTTTACGAGGCCTCCCTTCCAATGCATGTGGTACCTAACTCTAATTTCGTCTAATTTTGGATCCGCAAATATAAACTTCACATAGCATTTCACTTGTCTCTGAAATAAAGTTATTGCTCTAATTCTAAATTCCTTCCTTGATCACATTATTGTTTGTTGAATTATTGATCTTACTTGGAAAATTAGAATATTAGCTTTCAAGTCCTTTACATTAAAATGCCATTTGTTAATTTGCATTAAATGGCTGGCATTATGGGCCCACTGAGAATCGACTTTGCTTCTAGCTGTTACTAATTATTAACATTTTTTATCTTTGGCCTTCAAGTATTTGTTTTGATACCCTACTTTCCTATCTGTTCCAAGTCATGAGTCACCAGGGAGGAAGCGATTAAGCCACCAGATTGCCCTAATGGCATCCGTCCAGGGAGATCATTTGTATTATGAACTAAAGTTTGTGTTTTAACAACTGGTAGAGATCAATCAGTTTCAGTATTCAGAATTAAAATACAGAGACTCCCTGCTTTTAAATTATGCTCTGTATGAATGTCCGGGGCTTTCTTCTTGACTTCGGATTTCTTGCAATGGGGGAAAGTGAGATATCTGCTTCTTCCTAAAACACAGATAAAATCTGAAAAAATATTACAAAATGGATAAAAGTATATAGTTAAGATCAAAAGTAGGAAAATTTTCAGGGGCTGCCAAAAACTAAGAGGGGCATGGAGAGAGATGATGCCCTGAGATACAGGTCTTGGGCGCTGTTAAGGCCAAGGGAGGGCGATGAGATCCTAGATCCTTGGGAGCTGGAGAGAGCTGGAACTGCCAGCCTTGCATACAGTCGGCACCTTTGAAGACCTGCCTCCATTAAAAAGTTATTCTGTTATCAGAAGTGGGGTTGTATTAGTTTTCTGTGGCTGTGTAAAAAATCATCCCAAAAGTTCACAGCTTAAAACCACAAACATGTATTCCCTCACACTTTCTGCGGGTCCAGCCTCCCCGTGTGGCTGGGCTGGGCCCCCGACTCAGAGTCCCTCCCAGGGCTGCGCTCAAGGCGCTGAGTGCTGTGGGCAGGACTCAGTTCTCAAGAGCTGGTGGCTGACGGGCTGCGTGCATTTCCAGGTGTTCCCAAGTTCATGGTCAGATGTTGGTGAAGGGCAGGACTCCGGAATCAGAATATTTATGTTCCAATTCTGGCTCTGCCTCTCACCAGCTGCTACTCAAGCTTTTGTGCCTCAGTTTGTCCATCTGTGAAACAGGGATAATAAAGTGCCTGCCTGAGAAGGTCATTGTGGGGTTAAACGTGCTAATACTTAGACAGGGATCAGAAGTGAACCTGTCACAGACAAGCTCTCAGTAATGTTGGCTACCGCTGTTTCTTAAAATGCGATGTGTCAGCATCAACCCTCTGGTCAATTTCCCACCCCAGCCCCTACTACTCGCCCCCCCTGGAATGGCACAGAGCCCCTCCCCATCCGGATCCCGCCCTCCCGTCTGGCTCTAACTCCCCAGACTCCCACACAAGGACCCTCCAGGCTCAACGAGCTACCTCGTCAACTACCTCTCCTTAAAAACAGGTTAGATTCCAGAGGTGTACATTCCTATATCCATGTCCTCCAAAGTCCAGGGAGGGCACTGACCAAATGGCCACCAGTGCCTCCTGCTGATGGCTAGCGCAGCAGATGCATTTCCTGGGGGAGCAACTTTGTCCATGTCTAAGAAAGTTCAAGGGTTGAAAACTCACACTTCGAGCACCTTCTGAGGCTCTGGGAGGACACCTGGCTCTTTCCAGCCCTCAGACCGTCATGGGTGCTGTGTTCCTGTCTGAATGACTGTTTCCCATTCACCCAGATAATTCTTATTCCTCTGATTTGATCAAAGACCCACACTTTCTAGAAGCTTCCCTTTTCCCCCCATTCTATCATCCCTCTCTCCATTTACTGAGGCCCTGGACTAGATCCTGGGGACAGGAAGAGGAAGAAGACAATCCTCATCTTCAGGAGGCTTACGTGCTGATTGGGCTGCCCTTTCTCAGGGGGCTGGAAGCCAGGATTTGGGGATCTGCCTGCCCTGCTCCACTATAAAGGCCTTCAAGGGCAGCATGCAGGCCTTATTTGATTTTATCGACATGCATTTAGTTATCTGAGCCTGGGATCTTCTACAGGTTGTGGTAACATCAGCAGGTAACATTTATTTAGCACCAATTGTGTGTTAATCCCTGTGTTTTATGTGCAGCTTCTTATTAACCCTTGTGACAATCCTATGTGGTCAGCACTGCTATGAAGCCCATTTTACAGATGAGAACCTGAGGCATAGAGAGGTTAATTAACCAGCCCAGGAAGCCAGAGACTAGAAGATCCAGGATTTGGCTCCAAGTCTTTTCAACTGCAAAGTTCAGCAACACCTCTAGAGCAGGCTTTCTCAACCTTGGCACAACCGGCCTTCTGGCTGGATAAGTCTTCTTTGTGAGGCTGCCCTGTGCATATTAGGATGTTTAGCAGCGTCTCTGGCCTCTACCTACTAGACACCAGCAGCATTCCCACCAGTTGCAATAAATAACATCTCCAGACATCACCAAAAATCCACTGGAGGCCGAGGGGGCATCGAATTCCCTCCGGTTGAGAAGCACTGCTCCGGGGTGTCCTCCCACGTGCCCAGACTGCAGCTCCAGCCTCTGCCTTAATCAGGGGAACAGAGGTCGGGAGATGGGCTCCGGATCTGTGGTCTATGTAGGACTTGGGGTCTCTCTACGCCTTGATCTTCTAGACTTTGAAATGAAAGTGGATAGGACACGATCTGAGGATTCAGTCAGCTATGAAACCCCGTGATTCCCATACAACACGGAAGTATTTCTGAGTGCGGAGATCCATGTTCCAAAAGTGGCGTGTTTCTGAGGCACACATGGCAGCTGCCTTTTCCACCAAAATAACCCCAAAATGGGAGCCCCTGGAACAAATGGCTGGTAAAGACAGAGAGCAGCTTATTTATCTTCTCATCTGCAGTCCAGGGAGTCGGTTGTCCACTCGGTAACGCTCCGTCAATTCACTCAGTATATTGAGGCACAGGGAGTGCAGGGCGATGGGCGGTACTAGAACACTCCATTGTACCCAAGATGGCAGAGCACTGCTAGAAAACTCTAAAACAGGACCATTCTCCTTTACTTGAAATAATATTTCTCTTTTTTTAACATCATGAGTTCTTTAAAAAAATTAACCTGTTTTCCAAAATAAAACCTGTGTTAAATTTAACAGTTTTTTGACAGACCTTTGAGACTCTCAAAGAATTAAAATGTAGGCCAAGTTACACAGTATCTGGTATTTGCACAGCACTTTTAAGCCTGCAAAGGTGCTTTGGTATCTACGTTTTATCTTCACCACACTGTACGTTAAATAGAGCTACCTGAGCTATTATTATCACTCTTAGGCATGGAGAGCTTGTGCTCGCAGCTTCAGATCACAGAACAAAACGGCGCCGAGATAAACACCCACCTGGGGATCCCCATCACTGCGGTATCCGTAGCGCAGCAAAGAACGTGCGTTGACCTAAGAGCCTAAGAGGGGACCTTCGCACCCTCGCGGTGGCCAGGTCTCCACAGTCCGTCTAGTTTTGAGGCTCTGCTGCTCAATAAAGAGGGGGTTGGGGGAGAGAAGCGCAAAAACAATAGATTTTTATCTGAATTTGAAAACGTGAAACTGAAGAGAACAGAGAAGGATGGGGAAGACAGGCAGACTACAATGGTTTGAACGAAACTAGAATTTTTTTTTTCAAAAAGAAAAGATTCCAATTAGAACAAATATTCCCAAATTAATCAAGCTCTGAGAACTTTAGAGCTTACAAATAGGGTCACATTAAGCCTCCAGAGGAGTTGAAGGTGCAGGACCCTGGGGAGGGTTCCCAAAAAGAGATCACTGGGGAATGGCCCAAGGGTCCTTCTTCAAGGCAGATTCATACCCACCACCCTCTCATCCCACTAGGTACCCTCTGTGCAGAGCCCGGGCAGGGAGGGTGACCCAAGCTCTTCCTTTTGCCCTTGTGGACACTGGAAAGAACGTGGCGCAATGAAGAGAACGGAGGAGACCTGGTCCTGCACGTGCTCCAGGGTCGATCAGCTCCATGACCCTTAGCTCGGCCTTAACCTCTGGGGCCACGCCATCCTCACTGTGAAATGATGGGATCGAACTTGCCACACTTTAAGGTCACTTTTTGCCTTAACCTTTAATCAATCAGGCCCGATTAAGAGAAAATGGTTAAGTCCCCAGGTTTAACCACGATCCCTAGAATATCTAGCTTTTCTTTCCCCCTCTTTTTTGCATAGGCAGGGCCTTTATTTTTCCCACATTGAAACAGCATAGCCTCTGAGTCCATCGTCTGTACTTTGGCAGAAAGCCTTTTACACCAACGTGCTGTCTCCATTGTATTTATATAGCAAGCCTTTGAGGCTACATTCGTCCAGATGGATGGAGTCTCAGCCAACGCTAAGAGTAGAGATTTTTTTTTTTTTTTTTGAGACAGAGTCTCCCTTTCTTGCCTGGGGCGAGTGCCGTGGCATCAGCCTAGCTCACAGCAACCTCAAACTCCTGGGCTCAAGCGATCCTACTTGCCTCAGCCTCCCAAGTAGCTGGGACTACAGGCATGTGCCACCATGCCCGGCTAATTTTTGCTATATGTATTTTTAGCTGTCCAATTAATTTCTTTCTATTTTTGGTAGAGATGAGGTCTCGCTCTTGCTCAGGCTGGTCTGGAACTCCCGAGCTCGGAACGATCCGCCCACCTCGGCCTCCCAGAGAGCTAGGATTACAGGCGTGAGCCACCGCGCCCGGCCGAGCCCAGGAGTTTGAGGTTGCTGTGAGCTAGGATGACGCCACGGCACTCTAGCCCAGGCAAAAGAGTGAGACTCTGTCTCAAAAAAAAAAAAATTATACATCATAATGGTTTAGCTTCCTTTTTCTAATAACAGCTTATTGAGATATAATTCATATGCCATATAGCTTATCAATTTAAAGTGCACAATTCAATAGTTTTTAGTACATTCACAGAATTGTGCAACCATTACCACAATTTTAAAACAGTTTCATCCAACCAAAAGAAATCACGTACCCTTTGGCAATCATTCTTCTGTACCAACATTCCCCTCAGGTTAGCCCCCCCCACTTTTTTTTTTTTTTTCCTTGAGACAGAGTCTTGCTCTGTTGCGTGGGCTAGAGTGTCGTGGTGTCAGCCTAGCTCATAGCAACCTCAAACTCCTGGGCTCAAGCAGTCTTCCTGCCTCAGCCTTCCAAGTAGCTAGGACTACAGGCCTGCACCACCATGCCCAGCAATTTTTTCTTTTAGTTGTCCAGCTAATTTCTTTCTATTTTTAGTAGAGACAGGGACTCACTCTTGCTGAGGCCGGTCTCAAATTCCCGAGCTCAAGCAATCCTCCCACCTTGGCCTCCCAGAGTACTAGGATTACAGGCATGAGCCACCACGCCCAGCCTAGCCCCATTTTTAATAGGGAAAATATTTTAAACAACCTAAGAATGGAAGAATTTTCCTATATTATGGTATATCCAAGCTACAGAATATTTAATCAGCCATTAAACTTACATTTACAAGTAGATTTTTAATAAAAGAGGAAAAGTGCTTAGGATGCAAATTTAGGTTAAAAAACTCAGGAAACAAAATTGTACATATGATGTTAGTCATGTAAAAATATATCCACGCATAGAAATGTCCTGGAAAGAAATATGCTAAGTAGTAGTTATGACTGAATAAAATATTACGATTTCTAAAAAGACATGGATGTAAGAAAATTGGCAAGTCAATCTGTATGCTGTATTATCAGAAATTATATAACAGAATGGTATGAAAAGCAAGTACTGTACATAGAACAGAACAATTTGGAAAGGTTTCTAGGAGATGTGACAAAAATACCTAGACCAGAGATATTCAACCAGGAGCAATTTTGTCCCCCAGAAGATCTCTGGCACCACATGAAGATATTTTTAGTTGCTACAACTGGGAGACAGTGCTACTGGCATCTTAGTTGATAGAGGGTAAGTATGCTAATAAAAATCCCACAATGCACAGGGCAATCCCCCACAACAGAGAATTACCTGATCTAAAATGTCAATAGTACCAAGGTTGAGAAACCCTGATCCAGACTACACTATCATTGTTAGGTAATAATCAACAATTTTTAAATCAGTAGAATGAGCTAAAGTGGCGGTCCCCAACTTTTGGCACTAGGAACCAGTTTCATGGAAGACAATTTTTCCACGGACTGGTGTAGGGGGTGGGGGAGGGGAATGGTTTCAGGATGATTCAAGCACATTACATTTATTGTTCAGTCAAACCTCTCTGCTAATGACAATCTGTGTTTGCAGCTGCTCCCCAGCGCTAGCATCACCAACTCAGCTCCACCTCAGATCATCAGGCTTTAGATTCTCATAAGGAACATACAACCTAGATCCCTCGCATGTGCAGTTTACAGCAGGGTTCGTTCTCTTATGAGAATCTAATGCCACCGCTGATCCGACGGGTGGCATCACTTAAGGGGAGAGGGCTGTAAATACAGATGAAGCTTCCGTGGCTTGCTTGCTAGCCACTCACCTCCTCCTACTGTGCAGGGGGAGGGAGAGGGTGGGGAGCGGGAGTGTTTGGGGACCACAGATCTAAAGTAAGGAAATGATAGCTTCTTCCTTCATCTCCATTACTATATGTATCCTTTCCCCAGTCTTCTCATCCCAGTTAATGGTGCCACCAACTATTTTTCAAGGGGTCAGCAGTCTTCTTCATTTTCCTACATTCATAACAAATCCTATTTACTCTATCTCCAAAACATATACCAACCAATTCTCATCATGTCCACCCTACTCCAATGATTACTTTCACACCAGAATTATATCAATAGCCTCCTAACTAACCCTCTGTTTCCCATCCTGCTCTCTGAAGTTCATCCCATGCACAGGAGCCAAGGGAATCTTTTAAAGAGATCATACTTAAAAACCACCAAAAGACTCAGAGAAATATATAATACTGTTTCTTCCCATCCCAATCACTATCATATTATCATACACTACATATTATTTTCTTCACTACCTGAAATTATTTTCTCTATTTCTTATTTATTTTCTATCTTTCTATCCCAACCATTAGCACAAACTTTGTCTTATTCATTACTATTTATCCAGCACTTGAAACCATGCCTGACACATGTCCTAAATATTTGCTGAATGAACAAATCTCTCCTATATTAATGGCCTATTTGCTCTATCCAGGCCAAAGAGTAACAATACATCTCTGCAGGAAGGGAACTGAATCTCCTAAACTGAACTGACATTTCCAAAGTTAGTCAGCCAAGATACAAATTATAGGACATGAAGTAAGGTCCTTGGAAGAAGAAATGGTAATGAGTTTTCCACCCCCGCCAGGTCTCAACCTGCTTCCAAGTTTCAAAGCAAAGATGTCTTCTACTTACCATGAAGACAGGCTTAAAGGCTCAGCAAGTAGATATTGCCTATTTCTCCTAGAATAGCCATACATAAGAGCCCATTATGTTTGTTCTATAATCTCGTATTATACTAAGCTTTTAATAAAGTCTTGTTTTAAAATAACCACAGCCTGGTGTCAGCTGTGCTGGGTGGAATTAGGCAGATTCTGTCACCACGCAGGCTGCAGGGCACAAGTAGGGCCCCTACCAAAGCTAGTATGATAGTAGCAGAGACAATCAGAAAGAAACTCTCCCACAAAGAAAAAGTAAATTTCTGAGAAGAGTCAGAGGTGTGAGGCAAGCTGGTTCTTACCACAGGGAGAAACTCTAACCAGTATCCATGTTGGGGAATTGGGACAGCATTAGGGAGCCATCTTGTTACCTTACAAATGAACACATTTTCATTTCTGTAGATAAATCTGTCTCCAGTGTGTAAAAATGAATGGGGTAGAAGAAAAAGTAAAGAAGCGAGAGGAAAAAGAATCGTAAAGACAAGGGAAGTTAAAAGACAAAACAAGCAAATAAGTACCAGAATTAGGATGGTAGCAATAGAGATCAAAAAGGTTTTTAAAATCATATCTGATGTAGTCTCAACAAGACTTAACAAAAACTAGATGATAAAGGAAAGGGAAGAAGCAAAGATGACTCAGAGGTTTCTAACTTGGGTGACTAGAAGCCAATAAATAAAAGAGAGAATACACAAAGAATAACAGGTTAAGGAGAAGGCACTATTTGGGAAAGCAAAAAATTGACAGGGAAGGAGAAAATAATAGTTCAGTTTTAGGCACAGTAAAATTTGAATATTTGTGAGACAGCAATAGACAAGTCAAAGCATATATTTGGAAATACAGATTTTGAATTATAAGAAAAAACAGAAGCAAAGAAGTAGAATGGAAATCACATAATGTATTTAATGGGTAGTTGTTAAAACTACCACTATAGAAGAGATTGCCTAAGAAAAATACAGGCTGAAGGAACAAAGTTTATAGGGCATGCAAAGAGTCAGAGATGACTGTCAAGAAGCAATTCGAGAGGAGAACCCCGAGGATGCCATCTTGTAAAGTAAGGGAGAAGTTTTAAGAAAGGAAAGGGCAATAGGGCCAGATGTCTAAGAAAGGTCAAATAGAAAAGCATTCATGAAATTTGGTGATTATTACAATAGATCATTTTGGTGTTGCTCTTCTTTTATTCTTGTTGTAGAGACAGGGTCTCACTGTGTCACCCAGGCTGGAGTGCAGTGGTATGATCACAGCTCACTGTAGCCTTGAACTCCTGGGCTCAAGCGATCCTCCTGTCTCAGCTTCCCAAGTAGCTGAGACTACAGGCCCACATCACGGCGTTCAGCTAACTTTTTCTTTTTCTATAGAGATAAGGTCTCACTATGTTGCCCAGACTGTTCTCAAACTCCTGATCTCAAGCAATCCTCCTGCCTTGGCCTCCCAAAGTGCTGGATTATAGGTATGAGCCACTGTGCCCAGCCCCCATTTCGCTGTTCTTAAAGACATGAATTTCAGTGAAGAAACAGAAAGAGAAGCCAGATGTATGTTCAGGAGTGAATGGGAAATAAGCAACTTATGTTAGTCCATTTTGTGTTGCTATAAAGGAATACCCGAGGTTGGGTAATCTGTAAAGAAAAGAGGGTTATTTGGGTCACAGCTCTGCAGACTGCATAAGCATGGCACCAGCATCTGTTTCAGGTAAAGGCTTCAGGGAGCTTCCAATCAAGGCAGAAGGCAAAGGGGGAACAGGCCTGTCACATGGCAAAAGAAGGAGCAAGAGAGGGAGGAGGTGGTGCCAAGCTCCTTTAAACAACCAGCTCTCACATGAATAAAGTGAGAATTCACTCATTATCACAGGGAGGGCACCAAGCCACTCATGAGGGATCTGCCTCCATGACCCAAACACCTCCCACCAGGCCAAACACTGGGGATCAAATTTCAACACGCAATTTGGAGGGGCCAAACATCCAAATCATATCACTACTGATACCATGTAAAAAAGATTCTAACTTCAAAAAGCTTGTCTGTGTTCAGATCGTGGTCTCAGAACAGCATTTCCCACTGAAAGGAACCCCGGCTTCTTGGAGGGCTGGTTAATTCCAAGTGTGAGGTAGTATTGTATAGGATGAGCCTGGGTACATCTTTTTAGCCAGGAAAGAAGGAATCTTTCAAAGACTGCTGGAATTAAGTCAAAACAATACAGGTGCTTAAGTATTTTTTCTTTTGGATGCTAATGTAAATGAAATTGTTTTCTTAATTTCCTTTTGGGATTGTTCATTGTGAGTGTATAAAAATATAATTGCGTTAATATTATATCCTGCAACTTTGCTGAATTGCTTATTAGCCCTCACAGGTTTTTTCTGTGTGGGTTTTTTTTTTTTTTTTTTTTTTAGGGTTTTCTATAAGATAAAATCATGTTGTCGCTAAACAGAGATAGTTGTACTTTTCCTTTACTGTTTGGACATCCTTTATTTCTTTTTTTTCTTGCCTAACTGTTCTGGCTAGAACTTCAAGTCCTATATTCAGAAAAAGTAGTGAAAGAAGGCATCCTCATCTTGTTCCTTATCTTAGGGGAAAAGCTCTCAGTCTTCCACTATTGAACATGATGTGAGCCATGATTTTTCATATGTAGCCTTTATCATATTGAGGAAGTTCCCCTCTACTACTAATTTATTGGAGATTGTTTAATGAAAGGATGTTGAATTTTGCTAAATGCCTTTTCTGCATCAACTGAGATGATAATGTACAGTTATCTCTTAGTATCTGAGGGAGGAATTGATTCCAGGACCCCCCCCCTCAGACACCAAAAGCCTTGGATGTTCAAGGCCCTATATAAAAGGGTACAACATTTGCATATAACCTACACACATCCTCTCACATACTTTAAATCATCTCTAGATTACTTATAATACCTAATACAATGGAAATTATATGCAAATTGTTGTTACACTGTATTTTTAAAAATCTGTATTTTTTTTACTGTTGTATTGTTAACTTTTTTCCCAAATATTTTCATTTACAGTTGGTTGAATCCTCAGATGTGGAATCTGCAGATAAAAAGGGCCAATTATAGTTTCTTTTTCCTTCAATTCTATTATGTGGTATATTTTACTGATACTTAGGAATAAATTTAACCAAGGAGGCACAGGACTTTTACACTGAAAGAAATGTATAAAACATTTCTGAAAGAAGATCAAAATAAATGGAAAGGTCGGGCGCGGTGGCTCACGCCTGTAATCCTAGCACTCTGGGAGGCTGAGGCAGGCAGATTGTTTGAGCTCAGGAGTTCAAGACCAGCCTGAGCAAGAGCGAGACCCCGTTTCTACCGAAAATAGAAAGAAATTAATTGGACAGCTAAAAATATATAGAAAAAATTAGTCGGGCATGGTGGCGCATGCCTGTAGTCCCAGCTACTTGGGAGGCTGAGACAGGAGGATCACTTGAGCCCAGGAGTTTGAGGTTGCTGTGAGCTAAGATGACGCCACGGCACTCTAGCCCAGGCAACACAGTGAGACTCTGTCTCAAAAAAAAAAAAAAAAAAAAAAGAATTTCTGCAACTCAAAAACAAACACACAAGAAACTCAATTAAAAAATGGACAAAGGGCCAGGCCTGGTGGCTCACACCTATAATCCTAGTACTTTGGGAGGCCGAGGCAGGAGGACTGCTTGAGACCATGAGTTTGAGATCAGCCTGGACAACACAGCAAGATTCCACCTCTACAAAAAGTAAGAAAAGTTAGCCAGGCATGGTGGTGCACACCTGTAGTCTCAGCTATTTGGGAGGCTGAGGCAGGAGGATCACTTGATCACAGAAGTCCAAGGTTGCAGAGAGCTGTGATAGCACCACTGCATGTTGGCATGGGCAACAAGATGAAGATCCCATCTCAAAAAAAAAAAAAATGTACAAAAGACTCAGACATTTTTCCAAAGATATACAAAAAGCCAATATGCACATGAAAGCTCAACATCATTAATAACTAGAAAAATGTGAATCTTTGTCTACTAGTGAGACGTTTAAGATAAAAATGCACATTCAAATCACAATAAAATACCACTTCACACATACTAGGATGGTTATTATCAATAAAACAGAAAATTACAAGCACTGGAGAAGACATAGAAAAATTGGAGTGGCTGGGCGTAGTGGCTCACACCTGTAATCCTAGCATTCTGGGAAGCTGAGGCAGGAGGATCACTTGAGCTCAGGAGTTTGAGGTTGCTGTAAGCTAGGCTGACACCATGGCACTCTGGCCTGGGCAACAGAGTGAGACTGTTTAAAAAAAAAAAAAAGAAAAAGAAAAGGAAGGAAAGAAAGAGAGAGGGAGAAAGGAAGGAAGAAAAGAAAAAACTGGAGCTTGCAAGCAATGAGTGGGAAATGAAAAATGGTATAGCTGCTGTGGAAAACGGTTTGGTGGTTCCTCAAAAAGATAAACATAGAATTCTCATATAATTCAGTAATTCCACTCCTAGGTATATACCTGTCTTAGTCCATTTGGTGTTGCTGCAACAATACCTGAGGCTGTGTAATTTATAAAGAAAAGTTTATTTGGCTCACGATTCTGGTGACTGGAACATCCAAGAGCACGGCATCGAAATCTGGTGAGAGTCATTACAACACGTTGTAAAACGTTGTAATGTTCTACATTACAACATGGAGAAGCATGGGCCGGGGCTCACACCTGTAATCCTAGCACTCTGGGAGGCCAAGGAGGGAGGATCGCTTCAGGTCAGGAGTTCAAGACCAGCCTGAGCAAGAGCAAGACCCAGTCTCTATTAGAAATAGAAAAAATTAGCCGGGCAACTAAAAATAGAAAAAATTAGCTGGGCGTTGTGCCATTCTCCTGTAGTCCTCGCTATTCGAGAGGCTGAGGCAGGAGGATTGCTTGGGCCCAGGAGTGTGAGGTTCCCATGAGCTAGGCTGATGCCACAGCGCTCTAGCCTGGGCAACAGAGTGAGGCTCTGTCTAGAAAAAAGAAAAAAAAACAACATGGAGAAGCAGAACGGTGAGGTACATGTATGCAAAGAGGCAAACAAGAGGAGGAACCTCACTTATAAGAACTTGCTCTCACAGAATCTAACTCTTCTCCTTGAGAGGGTGAGAACTCACTCCTGGGAGACAGCATTAATCTATTCATGAGGGCAATGCCCCCATGATTCAAACATCTCCACTAGTTTCCGCCTCCCAATGCTGCCATATTGAGAATCAAATTTTGATGTGAGTTTTGGAAAGGACACTTTTGAATCACAGCAATACCCAAATGAATTGAAAGCAGGGACTGATACTGATACTGCTACTTTTATGCCAATGTTTATAGCAGCATTATTCACAATAACCAAAAGGTGTCCATTGATGGATGAATGGATAAACAAAATGAGGTACAAGCACACTGGAATACTATTCAGCCATAAAAAGGATTGGCAAGTTCTGATACATGCTACAACTGGGTAAACATTGAAAACATTATGCTAAGTAAAATAAGTCAGACACCAAAGGACAAATGTTATACGATTCCACTTATAACTAGAATAGGCAACTTCATAGAGACAAAAAGTAAGTTAAAGCTGTACCAGGGGCTGGGAAGAAGGAGCCATGAGGAATTAACATGTAGTTTCTATTTGGAGCAAAACAGATAGCCATGATGGTTGTACAACATTGTAAATGTACTTATTGCCATTGAATTATACACTTAAAATGGTTAAAATGGCAAATTTTGTTAAGAGTATTTTTTGACAAATTATAATCACATATAATTATGGGGCACGCAGTGATGTTATGATACACAGGTATGTATACAGCGTGAAATGAATGAATCAAGTTAACTAACATATCATCACCTTAAATACTTTTTATTCCTCTTGTCAACTACCCATCCTTTGACCAACATCTTCTCATTCCTCCCACCCCACAGCTCTGGTAACTACCATTCTACTCTTAGCTTCTATGAGTTTGATTGTTTTAGATTACACATTAAGTGGGAATATGCAGTTTTTGTCTTTCTGTGTCTGGCTTATTTCATTTTATGTTATGTACATTTGAACACATTTTTTAAAACTTAAGATAACTGTTCAAATATAAAATAATTTTTTTAAAAGATCCAGGTGCCAACCTTGAAGATCCTGTTGAGGGCTGAACAAAAGATACACCAACCCAGAACGTCAGAATGTTACTTTATTTGGAGTAAAGTTCTTTACAGATGTAATTAATGTAAAGATGTTGAAATGAGATCATTCTGGATTAGGATGAGCTCTAATCCAATGAAGTGTGTCCTTAGAAAAGACAGAAAAGAAAACTCACATACACAGAGAAAAGAAGGCCAAGTGAAGACAGAGGCAAAGACTACAGTAACACCACCACAAATCAAGGAACACCTGGGGACACCAGAGGCTGGAAGAGATAACGAAGGAAAGAAAGCATGGCCCTGCTGACACCTTGATTTTGGACTTTTAGCCTCCAGACTGTGAAACAATAAATTTCCGTAGTTTTAAACCACCGAGTTTATGTCAATTTGTTATGACAAACCTAGGAAACTAATACAGATTTTGGTACACAGAAGTGGTGTGCGATATAACAAATATCTAAAAATGTGAAAGTGGCTTTGAAATCGGATAATAGGCCAGAATAGTTTCGGGAGTCATAATTTAAAAAGTATAGATTGTCTTGAAGACATGGTTGGTAGAAATATGAATGGCAAAGGTGATTCTGGTAAGGGTTCAGAAGGATATGATGAGTAAATAAAACAAAGCTTCAATAGTCTTAGAAAATACACTTACAGGACCACAAACAGAAGATACATCAAGAATGCTCATCAGAATGTTCTGGCACATATCAACATTCTGGTTAAGGATGCTTCTGTTGATGTTTCAGAAAAAAATGTAGAATATATGATTTGGAACTGGAAGAAAGGTGATCCTTCTTATAAAGTGGTAGAAAACTTGGCTGAATTGTTTTCTACTGCTGGGTAGAAAACAGAAGTTGGAAGCAATGAACTTGGATATTTAGCCTGGGAGATTTCCAAGCAAAGTTTTAAGGCACACCTTGGTTTCTCCTTGCTGTTTACAGTAAAATGTTAAGAGGAAAGAGAAAAATTGAGAAAGGAACTTTTAAAAGGAAACGACTCTTGATCAACTGGGAGGTTCTTAGATTATCCAGATTACAAAGGATGCTAAAATTACAAAATTCACCATTAGAAAAGTGTGTTCAAGAAAGCAGACCAACAGTGTGGCTGGACAACCATTTGCTGAAGATATTAGCTATGTGACTCATGAATTCAATCAACCATCTCAACAGAAGACAGGAATGAAGAAGAAGTTATCAGGAAGGATCTGTGAACAACACTCTTGTCTAATGTGTGGATCCCCTTGATATGTAAGAAGACTCACAAGGTTTTTTAATAACATTATACCAACAAAAACACTACCAGCATGTACTGGAACAGAGAGAAAACAAAATGGGAAAAAAAAAAAGCCTGACTTCTGGATTCTACAGGCAATAAACAGGCTAACAGAATGGAGGTAAACATATATACCTCTCTCCAAGAAAAAATAAAAATATTAATAACTCTGAAAGCAGGCCACAAGAGGCAGAGGCCAGAGAAACAGGCCCAGAGCAGGTGTTGAGCCTCCACAGGCCGAGAGGGCAGAGGATCAAACCATAGATTACTCTCAGGCCTTGAAACCTAGAGAAATTTGTCCTGTTTGGGACCAGAGACCCTCTATTCCTTCAATTTCTTACTTTTGAATGGGAATGCCTTTCTGATGCCTGTCTCACCATTGTATTTTGGAAGCAGATAACTTGGTTTTTAATTTGACTAATCCACAGATGGAGAGGAATTTTGTCCCACACCCAAACCTAATTTAGATGATCTAGACAGTGAGATGTGGGACTTTTTGAGCTGATATTTAGAGTAGATTTTGGACTTAAGAGTTCATGCTGTAATGGGTAGAGACTCTGGGGGATGTTGTGATGAAGTGAACTTACTTTGCATTATGGGATGCACATGAAGTTTTGGGAATCGAAAGGTGGACTGCAGTGGGCTGAATTGTGGCCCCCAAAAGATATGTCCAATCAGATCTATTCTGTAAACAGAAAAAATCTTTGGATATGTAATTAAGGTATGTATATACAGATGAATCACCCTAGATTAGGGCAGATCCTAAATACAATGAAGAGTGTCCTTAAAAAAGACAGAAAAGATGACACAGAAAAAAGGCCATGGCGAGATGAAGGCAAAGATTGGGATTTTGCTGTCACAAGACAGGGAACACAAATCAAGCCACCAAAAGCAGTAAGAGACAAGAAAGGATTCTTCCCTAGAGCCTTGATTTTGGACTTCTGGCCTCCAGAACTGTGACAGAATAAATATCGATTATTTTAAGCCACCAAGTTTACAATAATTTTTTATGGCAGCCTTAGGAAACTAATATAGACTGCCAATGAGTAAATATGTAACAAATTAGGCCGGGAGCAGTGGCTCACACCTGTAATTCCAGCACTTTGGGAGGCCGAAGCAGGAGGATTACTTGAGGCCAGGAGTTCAAGACCAGCCTGGGCAACATAGTGAGACTCCATCTCTACAAAAAATAAAAATAAAAAAATTATCCAGCTGTGGTATAGTACACCTGTAGTCCTAGTTACTCAGGAGGCTAAGCCAGGAGTATCGTTTGAGCCTAGGAGTCAGAGGTTGCAGTGAGCTGTGATTGCACTGCTGTACTCTAGCCTGGGCAACACAGTGAGATCCTGTCTCAAAAAACGAAATAAACAAAAAATGTAACAAATTTGAACATCAAAAATAATGACAATAAATTAAAACACACCACATATACTAAAATTCATGAGTTCATAATGTTTTCCCCTCCCAAACCTCACCTTGGGAATTGAATAGGTCATCAATTCATTCTTCTGAAAATTGGCAAGTAAAGGGGGAAAAAAATAAGCATTTACCCTGGTCTCCCTGTACAAATGATACTACAACATAATCAAATAATTGAGGAGGGAATTCTCTATGGAAGAATTCCAGTTAATAAATATAAGAGAAATGAAAGAAAATCACTCTTCTAATGAAATAATAGATCTAGGCAACCATCACCACTGGCTGATAAATCCATTAGGTGAAAAGTTAAGAAGAAACTAAGTTTGGATCCCACTAATATTATCCACAAATGATCAATTTACTATTATCAAAAGCAGGACTTACTGGCCTCCTGGAATGATTCAAGAATTCACAGCACCAGGCCGGGCGCAGTGGCTCACGGCTGTAATCCTAGCTCTCTGGGAGGCCGAGGCGGGCGGATTGTTTGAGCTCAGAAGTTCGAAACCAGTCTGAGCAAAAGCAAGACCCCGTCTCTACTAAAATTAGAAAGAAATTAATTGGACAACTATAAATATATAGAAAAAATTAGCGGGGCATGGTGGCGCATGCCTGTAGTCCCAGCTACTTGGGAGGCTGAGGCAGGAGGATCGCCTGAGCCCAGGAGCTGGAGGTTGCTGTGAGCTAGGAAGACACCATGGCACTCTAGCCCAGGCAACACAGTGAGACTCTGTCCCAAAAAAAAAAAAAAAAAAATAATTCACAGCACCAATCTAATGGGATGGCTATACCTCCTAATTTGTCTAGAGCTATTCCATCTTGTGGCTATTTTCCTAGTGTTCAACGGTTGCTATTTTCCTACTATAATCTTTAATAGTACCCCTTTCATTCTCAGAATTGTCTTATTGGAAATAAATTATATAATCACTCCATCATAAATTGCTCTTGTCAAAGAAACTGAAACTAAATCCCACCAAGCTCTACTAATTCAAGCTCCCAATCTTGGCTATGACTGAAATCACTAGGTAAATTTTTTAAATTATTGACACCTAGATTTTATCCCATGGATTGTGACAAATTGATCTAAGATGTGGCCTGAGAATCAGGATAATTAGAAGATCCCCAGATAGTTCTAAAGTTTTAGCCCAAAGTTGAGAACCACTACTCTACACTTACCTACTAATGCGTAGAAAATATAAAGAGTAAAGGAAGGCCGGGCGCGGTGGCTCATGCCTGTAATCCTAGCACTCTGGGAGGCCGAGGTGGGCGGATCGTTCTGAGCTGAGGAGTTCGAGACCAGCCTGAGCAAGAGCGAGACCCCGTCTCTACCAAAAATAGAAAGAAATTAATT
>CAUYSK010001340.1:0-10948 GCA_963575035.1 Avahi laniger | reverse complement strand
CATTTAGCCTGTTTTAATGACAAAAGTAAGTATATTATAAGCTCTTGATATTAGAAATCAATTTAAAGGACTATAAAAATAATTGCAATGTAATAATCTAGTTTAAAAATTCTGGGCCATTTAAATTTCCAATGTTATTTTTGAATTTGTTTTTTTATAATTGTTATGATGCATTTAGTACCAAACAACTGGCATTGCAGTTTTCAACCATTTAGTCTATGTCATGTGCTAAATTGGAGGAGAGTGGCAACAGAAATGTCCATGGTATTTCCTAAAGCCCCTCCTCTGTGTTCCTCAATTCAATCACCACACTTAAAATTTGAGGTTATTTTTTGTATGTCCCATATGATTTTATTTCTGGAATATATCTTGTGTCTGTTTTGAACTTTTCGCCCTCCTTTAATTTGGATCTCATTGCCTCTCAGTTTTGCTCTTGCACTAGCTTCAAAGCTTCTGCTCTTCAATCCACACTTCCTCTGCTACTTTCTTATTAGAGCTTAAATACTTTTATGTCAATCTTTTTCTAAAAATTTCTTTTAAGCTTTCCTCTTGGTCCTTCTAGAAAAAAAAAATTAAGTGCATAGTCTGGTTTTAGTGCCCCTCCACCTCTCCAGATATACACACAGACATACACCCCAGCACGCACACACACACACATTTAGACTCAGTTTACCATAACAGCTTTACCTCCTGCCATATAACCCCATGTCCCTTTTTTCTAGGACTACTGGGGTCCTGAATAATTCCAGCAGATATTTAAATTTCACCGTTACCATGTTTTTCCTACCAGAGTCCTAATATTACAAGGCCTTTCTTCCTTCTTCCTCCTCATCCTCTGCCCATCTCAGTCTGTTCAGTTTATAGGTAGAGGCAATGGACTAACTGATTTTCTCTGCAGAGTTTTTTTTTTTTCTGTATTAGAAATTAATTTTCACCCACTTTTTACTCTTTCTGGCATTGTACTTAGCTTAATTTACCTGAATTAGAGTTAACTACCATAAGCATTATCTTCTTCACTAACATATGAGTATTGTCAGCAGAGAGGATATCTTGTTCATTTTTATCTCTTCCTCTTCAGTACTGAGAAGAAGAGTTTTCAGAGAGTGCAATATCAGTAAGGATTTACTGAAGGATGAAAGGAGGGAGAAAGGAAATATGATTTTTCTGAATTCATCCTGCTCTGTATTTACATCTTGAATTAATGAAGATAATCTAAAATTCTGATAATTCATAAAAATTTCCCCATATATATATAATATTTCAGTAATGTAATTATAAAGAACTATATAGCCTGTCCTCCCTCCCACTTCTTGCTCTTTTGAAGTGTGTTATTTGTGGAGAAGTTTTGCTGAATGATTCATCTGTTTGTTTGTTGTGAACTGAGCATAAGCTATAAACTACTTTTTGCAATCCTATCCCATCTAAACTCATCTTGCAAAAATTTCTCAATTTGTTCTGCACAGCATTCGACCCAAAGCCCAATTTTACGTGAAGAATCACATGAAAACACTTCTTATTTTCTCCTGCATCTCTTTCTATTTAATGTTGACCCAAACATTCTTCTACTTAGAATTTCTTCATTACATAAATACTCTATGTCTCTCTCTCACACGTCGCTTTCAGATGGTTCTTGAATTCTTTTCTTAAATATATGACTTTTCTCAGTAACAAGAGTTCAGGGAGGGGCTTTTTACCCACCTGTTCCTATATTTTAAAGTGAGTACAAACAAGAAAGTCATTTAATAAATGTTTGTATTCTCTAAAATTTAGCTAACTATTTCAATTTTATGGAAGAGATCTAAATGTATTGCTTAATTCATTTATAAATCTGATTTCATTGTTAACCATCATTATAGAACCAATTAATGTTTTAAAGTCACTTTATCAAAAACCATGCTTTATGAAATATAATGGTTATTTCTTTTTTCCCCTTTGTTGAGAATTCTCCATTGAACCTTAAAAGAGCCAGTGGTGACCCCAGTTAATAAGAATCCTTGAAACAATTGAACTAATTGGGAAATTACTGACTTGAACAGTTTATAGTCCTCACATTCACTAGAAATGTGTCTTCTTTTAGTACTGTCAGGTTAATTACATATGCTGGTAGAATTTTTATGTATTTTTTAAAATTTTGAAAATAGTCTTGCCACATGATATTAGAACAGAATATTTTGGTGACAAATGTTTGTTTCTGAACCGTAGAGTCTAAAATAACCACATCGCAGATAGCAGAGAGTAACCGTGTGACCAGGGAGCTATGGCAGAGTGAAAAATGCAAAAGGACGGTGGCATTCTGGACTCCAGGGCTGGAGTCTATAATAAGCCTAACCTACTGTGATGCTGGGAAAATCACTTTCAACATACGTGCACTGCTGATTCTTTGCATTCTGAAATGTGAACAGCAGTTCCTGCCTTATGGGTTTGCTAATAGGATTTCATAAAGTAACATATAGTAAAGCCACTAGGACAATGACTGACATTTTATAACAGTAAGTGTTTGTGTGTGTATATATGTGTGTGTGTGTGTGTGTGTGTATTTAAACAATAACTGTATTTTAATAAGTTCTTTCTGCCCACCATTTGCCCTTCTGAGAATTTTGTGTATATTTTCCCAATGATTTCCAAACTTCATTTTCATAATTTTGCCACCTTGAAGATATAATTTGTTTTTTATTTGATTTTCTTTATGATGAACTTCTTTCTTTTTTCTTGTTCTATGAAATTATGGGTTTCCTAATTTTATACATATATATGATGTCTGATATATATGTACACATATATATACGTACATATATAATTATTATAATATTTTAACAATGCTTTTACAGTACTGGCTAAATGTCCCTCATGTACCACTGATGTTAACACTTTCACTGCTTTGAAAAATGCTGCCCTATGAACTGTAATTGTTATCACAACTCCAGTGAGGAGGGGATAGATACTATTAATATCATGTTCTTTTTATAAATAAGAAAACCAAGACAAAGAAAATATTAGTAGCTTGCTCAAAGTAACATTGGGATTTAAAAAGTGGAAGAGTAGATTTCAATCTCAGACCCATCTAACTTCAAATTCTGTCCTTTTAACCACTTCACCACGAAATATTTCTGATGAAAGAATTAATGAATGTTTAAGTAGGATCTATGCCTCCTCTTTCTTTTGACATTAAACTAGTATGATACTGATATGTACTCAATTTATAGAAAAGGTTGCCCTATTTTGTTTGTGATAAGTAAAGACATACAGGAAGTACTGATGTATCACCATTGCATTGTCAGCAAGGATATCTTCTTTCTGATGAGGGTTCCAGTATCAAGAAAGAGCAGACCTAAATTCAATTATTATCTTTATAACACCCCCCGACACACACTGAATCTTGTATCAGGTTCTGTGCTACCGAATCAAACAGTTTATTCTAAGGATAACTGGTAAATTTCTAAGTGAGAGGACTAGTCTGGAATACCTAACAATAGGGTGCATAGACGTAGCTTTAACCACCAACCTGTTCCCGATGCTGTCAAAGAGCTCAGGTAATGGTACAAGCCATCGTCTGTTATTCTAAACACTGCTAGATTACAGAATGTCTTCTTGTTCAACGTTTTCCTATCAACCATTTGGTATAAACAAAGATATCTTTTAAGCACTGACTGTATGCCAAGTTTTGCTGCACACCAGAGTCTTGACTGTAATATCCATATACTATTACAATATGACAGGACAAATTGCCCCAGATTCCATATTCATCTTGAGTCATTGACTACTCCAACATGCCCCTCCAAACATTTGAGAACCTGTCCTCTCCAATTCCTCAAAATTTCTGAGCATCCTTTGGTAGTAATATGGAGGAATATTTGATTCCCTTGTTAACTTTACTCCAAATTCCTGGTTTCTGCCCGTATCTTTATTCTTTCCCATTGACTTATCACCTTCCCGCATTACAATGTCTTTCTCATATATTTTCCACAGGTCCATTCACACAGGGCTATAGATTTCAGTAGACTTTTAATGAAAGAGTAATTAAAGTACAGAAATAATTATATTATAGAATACATTTGAAAAGCTGAAAACTAGATATCACTCTAATATTCCTCAATATTCCCCACCATGGGTGTTCTGTCTCTCATCTAGATCATTTTCTCATATCTTTTCTTTTCCACTTCCGGGTATCTACAATTCCTCAGAAGCAACTAAGGAAAAACTCACAAATAGGTTCTTTTTTTTTTAATCTAAATTTTTACTTTAAAAACCTACAATAATGAGTTTTCCTAACCAAAAGTTTTATCATCCCTCACATAAATCCCTAAATTCTGTGACCATTTACTTTTCTTAATTGTTTTTCCTGTTATATCGATACATAATTACTGCATAGTATTCTTAACTCAGCACAATGTGATGACAAGAAGAACATGTGTGGAGAAGGTTTATGTACTTTCTAAAGCACTTTAAAGTGAGAATTACATACATAGATTAAGCAAATAACAGCAAAAGTTTAGAGTTGATTAAAAAAAAAACAATCTTCATTCTTCAGCACTGAAAAAGTAGTGATGAAGCAATTGGTCTGGCTAAAATATGGTGATGGTCTAGTTTAAAGTCTTCTTTTGTTTTGTCTTATTTTGCTCCTGTCTTATGTCCTCTCCTCTAGTCTGAGATTTCTACTTCTTGCTTCAGGGTCCTTATTATTAATTCTTTGAATAATAAAGAGACTTCATCATCAAAGTATTTAATACTAAATTTTTGAGTGCCTGAAGTTACAAGGATGTAAAAGGAATAAAATAATTTTATAATGTTAAAGTATTTAGTATAAAATATCAGCTTCTAAAAAGTTTCTATTCAAATATCCACTCCTCCCTCCCCAACACACACACACAAACACACACACATACACACACACACACTAAATACAGGCATTTATTCCTGTCTATTTCTTGTTAATTTTTGGATGCTATAAATATTTCACAGTAAAATGCAAATAAAAAGGAGAATGATTACAACATGAACTTGTGCTCACTTGGCAAAGATACAGAATTTCATGAAGTTTATAAAGTGAGATGTTGAGCAACATTTTTTATTACTTAAAACTATTGAATTTTGTGCATCTGTCAGAGTTCATAAATTTCAAATTGAAAGAACCATTGACAAGGATCATGATAAAGAGCTTGTGACAGAGAATGATTTAAATATCAAGTGATAATGAGAGGCCTGTAAGAAAACTGATAAAGTCCTCAATTATTTTTATTAACAATAACCTCCTTTTTGTAATCTTTTTTTTGGAAGCCAAACGTGAAGGGAAGACTATCACATGGTGCCATTTATGCAAATAAAATATTAACACTTCAATTATTTTTATTCAGTCAAAAATTCATTACATGTGCAAAACAGAATCAAATGGTGTGAACCAGTTCTAGCTACTAAGACAATTCTTAATACAATAATGTAGAAAGGCAAAGGTAAAATAAAGGATGGAAGAGAGAGAGAGAGGGAGGGAGGGATGAATAGACAGGATTTACACTAATAAAACATGATCTAGAATTAATTATTTAACACTTTTCATATGTACTTTCACAATTCATTTTGTGTTGAAAGATACCACTTTGTAAGAAGCAAGTTCTAGCTCTAGGCAAACATTAAGCATTATAATTCTAGGTAGAATAAAAGTTGTTGTATTACACCTATGTATTGTTTCCACCCTGCAGAAAACATGCATACCATCATTAACACTGTTACTTCCATTACTTGGAAATGTTTCCTGCAACAGTGTCAAAAAAAAAAAAAAAAATTAAAGGAGATACTATATGGAAATTTCGAGATGCAGTGCCTGACTCATAGTGGCAATTCAAAAATTGCAGTTCACTCTCTGCTGAAGATGGCAGAAGACTTTATAATAGCTTACTTTTTCCTACTAATAAATAGATTGAGTATATGGATCAATTTTAAGCCCTAACCATAATGGAGACCAAACGTTACTTCATTTCCTCTTAATTTTCTTTCCCTTTTCTCTCAATTTTCACAGGAGGAAAGCTTAAGATGTAATGTAGAGTTATACTTTGTGATGTCATTTTAACTCAGTGAAGTGATACTAGGACTGAGGCTAACATTTCATGGATTATGTTTTAGGGTTTGAAATGAATATCAATGGAGAATATAGAGGTTCCTTGGCTAAAAAAAAAAAAAGCAAAAATTGAAAACATAAAGACATTCTGAATTTAATAAAGGGAAGCTGCAATGAAAATGTGTTTCTATCATGCATGTAAAGGATTATGATTAATATAGTCTATGTATAAACAGAAATATAAAACAAAAGGAGACCCTTCTTGCCTTCCTACCAACTAACTCTGTGTTAGAGAGCAGAAGGTGAGTTTTCTGATTAAATGATGCTGATTAAATGTGGCTCTGTTTCCTGCAGAAGGTAGGATCCTCTCCCCACTCTTGCTCATCTCTCAGTCAGCCTATTATAAGTGATGTTAAACTGATAAGAACAGATACTACATTTCATCTTAGCCAAAAAGCTGAAAAGCAATTATTTTAAGTAATGTTGAGCTCTGACTACCCAGATGTATCAGGGAGGAAATAAGCAGCTCTCACTTCCTGAAATCCCTCTCTCCCGTGGCTGGTGACGTCACTGGCAATTGAGTTTATCTCTTCATATCACTTTAAGAATGGCTTGGATATATTTTTACTTTTAATTATGATGATCTAGATGGAGGCAGACCATTTCTCCCTTTAAGAACAAATAGGAAAGCCAAATAAATACCAAAACATCCCTCTATTAAAATATATATACTTTAATGATCTCTCATCTTTTCACATTTGACCTCTAATTTCATTAGTACATAGGATTTTCATTTCTTTCTATTTTTTTTAACTAATTTGAATAATGTCTGTATATCCTCCATATTATATTTTATTTTTGTATGACATAATTTCACTTAAGGAAAAATATAGCATTGATTTCATAATTTAACGATCAGTTCAACATATAAATATCAGATTGGAAACTGAAGCATTTACTCAATTAAAAGAAGTATAATAAGGTTTAATAAGGTTTTCTTGAAACAATATATTCATACTCCAAAGAGTATGATTTTAAGAGGAGAATTAAGAAATATGAAAAACTGCACAACATCAACCTGCATGCAAATTTTCTGTTGTACGGTTGGCTCTGCAAAAAGAAAAAAAAATTTCATCTTTTCTCACACACAGTTCTTTTTAACCAGGTGTCGCAATCATTGCTATCAGAGTGCTGAGTTTGTTAGAAACAGAAAATGCTTCTTTAAGGTACAAGTAATATACAGTGAATCTGCTTGATAAACATGATTGCCTAGCCAAAAATTGCATTCTGCTAGAAAGTAAATATATTTAATATGGCTACCCAATTGTAAACATTTGCAGACTGCATCATGGAAAATTATAAATATCTGACAACATTTGGGATACAGTTGATTATGTTTGTGGGCAGCATTTTCATAGAATTTATATTGCATCAAAAATGCTGACAAAGTCAACATTTTTGTAGTGCTGAAAAAAGTATAAGACTGCTCTTTGACAAAGTATGATTGATGAGCCTATTTATTTAATATATGTTTTTTAGTCAAAGGTTTTCCTTTGAAATTATATAGTTATATCCCGTTTTTAGTTATTCTTAATAATGTTAAGTTAAAGTCATTTTCAACTTTGATGAAGGGAAATGTGATGTTAAGAAACTGTTTTCAGTCAAATTATTTTAGCTAGATATATAAAACTCTTTTTATAGGTCTCAGATGATTAAACATTTTTTTTCTTCCTGTTTAGTCTGAGGAAAGTAGAAAAAGTGCTGATATTTTCATCTGACTGTCCAGTATATAAGCTTAGGTAGAAAGTTCTTCTGCTTTTCCTTCATATGTTTTTATCTTGAATTTTGTAGTGTTAAATTCTAAAAAAATGAAGAGTCTTCTTCAATAGTAGTTCTTGATAGATATCAATGATTTTATTTTGAGGTCTGGTGTTCCAGAATGGCTCTGGATATGCTTGAATCCTCATGAACTCTACCTCTATGGGCTGTTTTGTGCATGTTAAAAACTAGACTAAAGCACTAGAATAGAAACTTTTCCACTGGGGTGATTCAGTAAAATCATAAAAGAATATATTCCTTTTCCTTTTTGTTTCTTTCCTAACTGTTAGCTTGAAAGCCAGGGGACTTTTACACAGTACTTCTTCACAATTGTTTGAGTTTCATGAATTCATAATCAATGATTGGAATTGGATTGAGCACTGATTGGACTGGTCTTTGCCACTTGGAAATGCTTAGATCTTCATGATTGTTTATAAGGAGAAACTCTTAATAACAAGGATGGTTCCTAATAAGAGATTTTGGGATAGTCAGAGATTCCATTACTAAGACTTATTATCTGGATTATTTGAAGGATTTATGATTGATCTATACTTCCTGACATCAGAGAGAACAAATAGTTTTAGCTCAGACAGTTCTACTATCATCACATATAGGAATAGAAGACACTTTTAGCTTATTAATTCATAAGTTCTCTATTATTTAAAATGTCTTTTTTATATTCTTATCTTCTTAAAGACGCCATTCTCCCCAATTCAACATTTCTACATAATTTTTACATGAAACACCTGCATTTCTATGTCTTTTTCAAAATGAAAATCTTTGAATATGTCATCTTGACATAGATATATTCCAGATGATTAATACATAAGCATTGACTAATATTTTATTATTATCGATTATTATACTTTATAGTTAGGAAACACTTTTATTTAAATTAATAAAAATACTCTGGTGATATAGAGTATCTTGGTCATATCTCCCATATACCAATTATAAAATAATTAAGTTAAAAATATTTAAAAATCAGTGTTTTGATGGCAATCAGGCTCACTCAAAGAGGGCAGAAATTCAGAAAATTAGACCCTTGAAAGAAAGGAAGTGCACTGTGTCTAATTCCTTGTTGCTATTTTTGCCTGAAGACATACTTCAAACTCTTAGGTATGGCATAGAAAATTGAATAGTCTTAATTACTTGGGATGTCAGAATACAGTGTTTAGGGCTAATGGCATAAATTTTTTTTAAAAAATCTGGGAGCAGAAAGATAGATAAAATGGAGACAGAGGGGTTGACCTTTAAAATTTGTTCGCAAAATTTGCCCAAATTATTGGTTGATCACTAAATTATGTACGTGGGAAGGAAACTCCTGAGCATCTATTGATACCAGCAACTGTAATTCGAAAGAACCAAGTGGAGATTTCTTTTGTATTCTACTTTAGAGAAAGTAGAGTTTGTAGCCATAGTCCAGACAAATTCATAGCCTCCTAGAACAAAAATTAATCCCCTTCAAAGCAATATAATTAAACCCAAGGCATCTACAAAATACTATTCAAAATATTTATTGTAAGACAATAATTCACCTGACAACCAAAGAAACAAGAAAACATAATCCATGTCAAAAAAATAAGTGAAAGAAAACTTCACTGAATGGACTTAACAGCGGTGTTTAGAGTGAGAAAGAGTAAATCAATGAACTTGAAGAGATATCAAAAGAAACTATCCAAATTGAAAAACAGAGACTTAGTGACAAATGAGACAAAATTAAGTGATCTAAAATCTATGTCATCGGAAGCCCACAAGATGAAGAGACAGTACAACAGAAAATTTATTTGAAAAAATAATATTAGGAATTTTTCCAAATTTGGTGTATAATTTCTAACAACAGTTCTAAGAAGCAAAATGAATGCCGAACAAAAGAAATACAAGGAAAACCAAACCTAAGCATTTCATAGCAAAAGTGATAAAGTGCAAGAACAAAGAAAACAGCCAAAGAAAACTGCCAGCTTGCATAGAGGGAAGCAATGTGAAAGCTGACCTCTCATAAGAGGAAAAATTAGAGGCAGAGAGAAATTGAGAAAAATCTTTATGTTTTTGAAAGAAAATAAAAATATCAATCCAGAAATCTGTATTTTGCAACTCCAATCTTTACTTTGAAGTTAAAATAAAGACATATTCAGATGAATATATACTATATTATACTTGGTATACGTATATGTACTTATATACTTACATTACTTACTGATACTCTGTCTTAAAGAACACAATTATAAATAAGACAAACATAATATCTACCTTCATAGAAATTTAAGACCAATGTAAAACAGACCTGGAAACAGGCAACAACAGTATTTCCAGGTAAGGGAGTTATAGGGTGCAATGTGAACACATAAAAGGACCAAACTGAATAAACATACAGTTTATTCACATCATTCAAGTACTGGCATCACTTGGAATCAGAGAGATTAAAGAATAAATAGTATTCCTGAATTAATCTCATTTATTTTCTTTGTGCATGCTGTTCCAATAATTACAATATTCCTCTCCGGACAGACCACTCATACACTTCTTAGACATTCTTTAAAGATTCATTTTAATCTAGCAAACACACTGTGAAACACGCACTTCACCACCAATCTCATGCAAAACAGAACCAATGCCAAATTGGTTAGTCCTCTTTTGAGACATCATGCTAAAGGCTGTGTAGCCCAATGATTAAGAGTATGGACTTAATCTTAATACTTTTAATGACTAAGAGCCAGATGCTTGTGTTTTAATCCCAACTCTGACATTAATTACCTAGAATTTAGGCAAGCTTCATTTAAAAATGTTTTCCCAAGCCTCCCTAGTTTGAGTTTACAATGGAAGGCCATATTTCCACTAAATGCTAGGATTTTTATTAATTTGGAGCTCTCACCTATCCAATTAGTAGAACACTTGACATGTTTCTATAGTTTACTTTTTCTAGTATTTCTGAGAAATTCTAGAACATTTATACCTACCTAAAACCAACTACCACTATCATAACAACTTGCCAGTGGAGAGGAAAGATCTTCAAGGATCTTTGATTTCTAAACATTTAAGTTAATATCAGGGTTTTTTTCTTCATAAACATGCTGCCTCCTA
>CAUYSK010001339.1:0-17239 GCA_963575035.1 Avahi laniger | reverse complement strand
CATTTATTTTCTCACAATTCTGGAGGCTGGACATCCAAGATCAAGGTGCCAGCACAATTGGTTTCGGGTGAGGGCTCTCTTCCTGGTTTGTAGACAGCCTCCTTCTCATTGTGTCATTACATGATCTTTCCTGTGTGTGTGTGTGTGTGTGTGTGTGTGTGTGTGTGTGTGTGTGTGTGGAGAGAGAGAGAGAGAGATCTGGTGTCTTTTCCTCTTTTTCTTTTAGCATCCCAGTCCTATCAGATTAAGGTCCCACCCTTATGACATCATTTAACCTTAATCACCTTCTTACAGGCCCTATCTCCAAATACAGTCACATTACGGTTTAGGACTTCAACATATGAATTTGGGAAGGGGACAAAATTCACTCTGTAGTAGTGGGCCTCACTATCAGTCTCAGTATTGAAAACTCCAACGGCTTAGAAAATCAACTTCATAAATTAGCCAAGATGCCTGGGCCCAGAAGTCCCGACCCGCGGAACCAGTTATTCGTGGGTACCTGGGAGGAGGGAGTGGGAAATGGGAAAGGCAAGACACAAGAAATGGAGACAAGACAGGAGTCTGACCAAGTCTCAGCGTTTATTGTCGGGTGCTTGCTTATATGCCCTGGGAAGGGGGAAGGGTAAGTTTAGGACCTGTGGCATTTGCTGATTGGTGGTAGACGGGTGGGGGGAGGTGACGTGAGGAAACAGGGGAGGGCTAGCTGTGGTCTTGGCACGGGCGGGAAGCCTTAGCGCGGGACTTTCGGCAAGGAGGAAGAAGGAGGAAGTGAAGGCTGTCATAACATGGCCGCCATACTACATTGGCTTCCAACAGATATTCTTATAGATGAGTAGTCCAGCGAGTCCAGAGGGTCATGCACAAGCAAAACTATTATTATGTAAAATATGGTGATCTCTGCAGCACATTTGTAATTGGTAAAGACTCAATGGCCTCTGGTCTTTTGTCCCACATAACCACTCTTGGGCTTTTTTACTCAACTTGAAGAGTGAGCTCTCTGCAGGCAGTGTCTAATCGTCTTTTGCATTTGTCAAGCGTTTCATTCTCTCAGTAGCAAGTGCCCAGTCACAGAGAGATTGCCCCATCCAGAAGACCCTCCACAGGAGAACAGAGGGATCTAAGGAGAGAATCAGAAGAGCACGGCCATGCATTGAGATGCTGACCTGCATGACATCCCATGTTTTATAACATCTTCTGTATGAGATTGTGGAGTCTTTGAAGACAGAGACCACGGCTTGCACACCTTTCGTGTCTCTGAAGTGAATAGCCTTACTTCGCACAATGCAATCATTTCATATTAAGAGTTGGAAGATATTATAGCAGGGCTGTCCAATAGTACTTTCTGCGATGATAAAGATGTTCTCTGCGTGGTCTCATAGGGTGACCACTAAGCACATGTGAAATGAGACTAGTGAAGCTGAGGAACTGAATTTTAAATTTTATTTAATTTTAATTAATTTGAATTTAAATTGTTTCATGTGACTGGTGGCTACCATATTGGACAGCACAGCTTTAGAACCTTGAAACCTCTCTTTCAGATGTTGGCTAACAGATAGCCATTTCACCTCTACCTGGCTATCTTCAGTGATAGGAGCTTAGCCTTCCAAGCAGCCCTCCTTCATATAGTTGGACAGCTCTGGTGGAGCCAGCCCTCAGCACATCTAAATTACGTGTGATAATTCTGTGTATGTCTCTGTCATTCAGGCATACATTTACAGAGTACATTTACACATTTTTTTAGCAAGGCAATGCCAAAGCTAACATGGACACAGGTTGGTGGAGAATTTCCACCTTGGCCTTAGACTTCACATCTTATGTCATCTGCATTTCTCTAGGGAACAACCAAGCAGCAGTGGCCTCAAGCCTATTCTAGTTTGATATTAACCTGTGTCTTTCAGTCTAATTCTCCTTGAGCTTGTCATGGAAAAGTATTTTAGCTCTTGAAAAGGGAACGAAGAAACTGTGTTCCAAATTTTCACTTCTCTTCACTCTTTTAAGCAACTTCCAAGTTGGTTTAGAGATCATCTAAATACCAGTCCTGGTTTTCAACTGATTTGCTGCATTTAAGGAACTAATGCCAAGTTCTCTATGTCTCAGTCTTTTTTCTTTAAATGAGGATGAAACTACTCTTCTTACTTAGAGAAATCAAGTAATGATAACCATACATTCTGAAAAATATAAAGTGCTCCAAAGTAAGATGACATTATTTGTGACAGCACTTCAGGATGCAACCTAAAGTCCCTCATCATGTCTTCCTAAGCATTTAAGTTAACACATAGAAAAACCATCATTTCGCAAATCTAAAATACCCAAACTGCCCACTGCTCATAGGTGGAAGAGAGGGGCATAAAGACATTGGCTTTGGTAATGTTAAGTCTGTCAGGTCTTCTGTTTATAAAGGGAGAAATATAAATAGAGAAAAAATGATAGAAGACTAAGCAGGGAAGGAGAGGAAAAAACAGATAATAACCTGTTAACCCTCCCTTAGTAGGACTTAGTGTTATGGATTCCACTGATTAGAGAAAAGAAACAGCTTGAGAAGGCAAAGCCCCTCGGGTTGATTGCATTAACTCTTATTTCTATGTTGCTGGTCTTGACAAATGTGCTTTAATGATTGCATGTTTTATTTTTTTTTTTAAGTAGCACAGATTTTTGGAACAAGATGGTGAAGGTTGAGCTAAAATTAAGTCCAAACTGTACATTGCAATCCATTTGTTTATTTGGTTTTTGAGTCCCAAATGAACCTTTCAGTTCAGAAAAGAGCAAAGTGAGTTGATAAATTGATTTTTTTTAAGAAAGGACAAAAGTTCATTTTCAACAGTCAGAAAGGAAACACTGCCAGATTTACTGTGTGACTACTGCAAATGTGGGTTTATGTAACTTTTGAGATACATAGTCTATTACCAAGGTCTTTGATTCACTTTGTAAATACTGATCAGTCAATAAAGCACAGAGACATGAATTGGCTTGAGTTACATTTTCCATACTCAGAATGGTAAAATCTAGAATGAAAGTCCAGTGGCACAAACTGGCTACAATTCCTGAGTGCCTACTATGTCCCAATAGTGAAGAGATTTTTTAAAGACTCTACCTTTTCATAAATGGGCTTAAGAACAAAATATGTGGAAAGTAAAATATCAATGAAAGCATTTAAAGACAGTTAAAGAGAATATTGATGAGCTGCAGCAAGGCGGTGCATTATCAGTTAACAAAAGAAATTATAGCTGTTCAAGGAGGGAGCTGTCACTTTTGAGCTAGGGTCCTCAGGAAAGGCATCATGAAGGAAACAAAATTTGAGCCAGAAATTTATGACTGAATAGAATAAGGATAGTAAAGAGAAGAGGGGAGCTCATTCCAGATGGATGTAATAGAATGAATAAAAATGCAAAGGTAGAAAAATCACAAGATACATTTGAGAGATAATAAAATATTTTTCTTATCTAGGATGCCATGATATGATCAGCTTAAAAGAAAGATTAATGGTTTCTAGTCAGAACGTTCAAAGAGAACACACGTAGATATTCAAAACATTTAGAATGGGAAAGGAGGAGACACAGACCTGTCACACTTGATGCATCCATCTGTGCTGGATAGGAAAGCAGACGCAGAACTGTAGTATCATGGGCATAAGATGAAACTTTGGACATCATCTGCTGCAACCATGTCACTCTACAGAGAAGCAAAGCTCAGGGATCTTTGGTTCTGGTCTCCTAAGTCTGAGTGCAGGTCACTGTTTGCCAAGGCTTTGTGGAGAAGAACAGCTAAAGGATTGAGGAGAGTGAAGATCATTTGCAGAAGAGAGGTAGGGAATCTGCTGGAGGATGTTGCACCCAGAAACCACCCAATACCTCTAGGATGAAGGAATTATTAACGTCACTGAATGGCAGTGATAGCCCACCTGACATTAACACAAGTTTTTAGAATAGACACAACACACTCCCTGGCTTTCTCTCACAAAGCCCTGAATCTCAAGAACAAAAACCAGAAATCAGACGATGGTTGTAATCCAAGGTTGAAGATGGGCATGATAGGCCTGGTAGAAGTTTAAAGAAGGAAGAAAGTCTGAAAATATAAGTTTTATAAAGGCAAAGACCTTTTCTGTCTTGTTAACTGTTATATCCCAGTGCCTAGAAAAGCATGTGGCACATAATAGATGCTCAGTCAATGTTTATTAAATATGGATTTATAAATCTTTTCGTGAGGCTTCACTGAGGTAGTTGGGCCATGAAATTTACAGTGGGTGTAAAATGATGACTAGTCAGAAAGGACCTGTCTAGTAATGGTCATGAGTATGGAAAGACTAGGGTTCCTTGCAATAGCAGAGAAATAGTGATATTGGGGATGAGGATATAGGGGTTAGAGGAGGAAGATATGTAAAGAGGAAGGTGCAATACAAGAAAAGAAACTCCAAGATATCAAAGAAAAGTATACAGTGACGCTGTCAAATATATAGCCATCCTGAGTTACAAATTTCACAAAGCACTAACAATAAAATAATACTCAATAAATATTTTGAAAGCTAATTGAGATTTTTGTGACTTGAAAATTCTATAATTTAAACCAAACGGGTCTGAAACTGAAGGCGTGGGTAATTTTTAAGATCATTTCTTACCTATGTTTATATGATCCAATGAATTACAGTGGAGATCACTGACAATAGTCCTCTAAGAACTTCTCTGGAGCATCTTAATTATTCCCTGAAACAGAAAACAATTCCTAGAGAGAAATGGTGGATCAGTCCAAGAATATTACAGTGGTTAAGAGCATACACTTTGAAATTCTGTAAAATGGGGATTATAATAGCTACCTCACAGGTTTATTATGGAGATAAAGTAAGATAGCATATTTTTAAATGGCCCGGCAGAACTATCGAGACATGAAAAGACACAGAGAGAGAACTTAAATGCATATTGTTAAATGGGAGAATCCAGTCTGAAAAGGCTACGACGTACTATATGATTCCAACTAAATGATATTCTGGAAAAGTCAACGCTATAGAGACGTAAAAAGATCAGATTAGTGGTTTCCAGGTGTTGGGGATGAGGAGAGGGAAGGGATGAACAGGTAGAGAACAGGGGATTTTTAGGGCAATGAAACTATTTTGTATGCTGCTGTTACAGTGAACACATGACATTATGCATTTGACAAAATGTATACAACTGTACAACACAGAAAGACCCCTAATGTAAACTATGAACTTTAGTTAATGATAATGTATCAATATTGGTTTGTCAATTGTAATAAATGCATCACACTATTACAAGGTGTTAATAGGATGTATTCATTTCTTGGGCTGCCATAACAAAGTACCACAATAGTAATTTATCGGCTTAGAACAATAGTAATTTATTGTTCCACAGTTCTGGAAGCTAAAAGTTCAAAATCAAGGTGTCACATTCCCTCTGAAGATGCTTGGGGAGGGTCTGTCCCCTGCCCCTTTCCCGGCTTCTGGTGGCATCAGGCGCTCCTTGTCCTCCATCTTCTTATGGCATCTCCCCGTGTCTGTCTGTGCCAAATTTCTCCTTCTGATAAGGATACTGTCCTATTGGGTTAGGCTCCATCCTAATGACCTCATCTTTACATCTGCAAAGACCCTATTTCCAAATAAGGTCACATGAGATACTGGAGGTGAGGACTCTAATATATATTTTTTGGCCAGGGGTGGGGGGTGGGAAGACACAATTCAACCCAAATGTAGTAGAAAACATGGGCAGGGGGTGGGGAGAGGGAGTATAGGAGAACTCTCTACTTTCTATTCAGCTTTTTTCTGCCCTAAGAAATAAAGCCTATTCATTAAAAATTTAAAAGGCTTAAAAAATGGTCTACCACATAGCACATAGTCAATAAATATTAGTTAATTTTGGCGGAAGCTGCATTAACTTATTCATTGCCCCTAACACTACAGATTTTATTTTTGATGCATTCCAAGACCAGTATTGACACTGCCCAGAAAGTAAATAGAACTTAGCTTTCTCCACATGGCCTTGTCCCCCAATCACTGAGTGCTGGATTAGAGAGCCTCCTGCTCACAAACTTCTCTTGACTGCATTTACACATGTGTGAGCATGTGTGAATACACATATACACATCTAAAATGTCTTATCTGCCACCAACCCTGACCCAAACAAAAGCAGAAACAAGACTAGTTCTCCTTATAAAGGAGTCACAGAAAATATCCATAGTGAGGGTCATATGTCTGGGGTGGGAGGGAATCCAACAACTTTTTGAATATAAAACATAATGGTAGATTTCTTGGTTGAAAGACACACATTAAACTCAATTTTTTAAAGAAAAAGTATCATAAATTAGATTTAATAAATATACTTTAATCCCCAGTATTAGGAGGGAGATGGAGAAGGAACAAAAGAAGTGATTGAGAAAGAGAAAAATAAAAAAAGAGATGGCAGAAGAAATGTCAGTAAATATATTCTATCCTTCAAAGGAAGCAGACAAGGAAAGACAGGGAGAAGGAAAGGGAAGAGAAGAAAGTTCTGGAAGCCAGAAAATGATGGTAAAATACAGGGCACACCTTATGTAACATTGTGCCAATCACCTGGGCCACGGGCTTTGTGGCTTAGTTACCAAAAGGAAGGGCAGTATGTTGAGTGACTTGAAATCCGTAATACTAACTTATTCTCTGATGGATTACAGCAGCCCTATTTTAAGAAAATCCAGTATACGAGAATCCGTATTGAAAAGACAATGTATCAGTAGGTAATGATTTACCTGCCTTTGTGAAGGTTTTTGTCCCCCACTTTACAAAAGGAGTCACATCAGAGTCCTGTCAACAGCACGACCGCAATCCCCTGAGCACAAAAAAAAGATTTTCATAAAAATTATCAAGAACCCATCTGTCACATACATCCGTACATACCTCTTTCGTGCTACTCTGCCTATTTGTGACACTGGAGAGCTTTACAATTTATGGAATCTCCCTGCCTTGACATTTCATTCCTTCATTGGTTGGGAGTTTGTTTCCTAACCAATGTTGCTAGAAGGAATTCAGCACCGACTGGGGGTAGGGGAGGAAATGAGGGATTACTGGCTGGGGACATGGAAGCTGCTGCTCCCAAAGGAGGCAGAAAAAAAATGCATTTACAATTCTAGCCAGACACGGCTCCCCTTACAAAAGAACAGTGCCAGAGGAACTCAGAAAAGCTGTGTGACATAAGGGTGTGACGATGAAGGAAAGACCTCCAGGTTCATGCTGTGTTGAGACCAACCAAAAGCCATTTTCACAAACACACCTTCTCTCCCCCACACAAGACATGCACACATATGCACACACATGCACGCGCACGCACACACACACACACCCCAACCGAGAGTCATAACACACGGTACCCAGATGTGTCGTTGCACTCTCCTGTCCCTCAGCTACACCGGCGCCCATATGCACAAAGCACACCCCAGAAAGGCGTGCTGCTCTGTAGATGCAGGAAGCAGCAACTCGCACTCTCACTCTCCTTCTCCGCCCCCTCGGTGCCCCCACGTGGATACGCAGCAGCATTCAAATGACCGGTAGTTTTTCTACCGCTGGGAAAGAAAAAAAGTGCCCAAGTAAGTAATAAAAGGTGAGGAGTAGGAGGAGGGAATCGATGGAAGAAAAAGAATTTGCGTGGGTCGAGAGACAGTGAGAATGGTCAGCCGCCAAGTGACCGCACCGCGTTAGTCAGTTTCACTTCCCTTTGAACATTCCAAGATACTGCCCGGCTCTGCAAACCATGTGTGTCTTGGGCCTGCTCGGAGATATTTATTTCACTGCTCATTAGCACCTCCGCCAGAGATACAGGCCGAGAACCCCTGTTGCGTGCTGACAGGCAGCCAGAATGACTCCTTAGCTTTGATGAGGTAGGAGCAAGAACCAGAGGATTAGAGGATGCTCTCCGAGCTCCTTGGATATGAAAAGTGAAATTGTCTGCTTACAGACAGACCTCTTTCTTCCATTTGTGTTTACTGTTGCTATAGTTATTCAAGAGGGGGTTTATATGCAATAAAAGAACATAGAGAAGAGTCTACCCTCTCACTGCACCTAGCATTCAAGCACCCAGTCTGAACCCTCCTTTTCACGGGCTGTGCTCACACACACCCGCCCTGTGGTCGGAACGGAAGCCCAGCCCTGGAAGAAAGACCCTCAGATGGCCTCCCAGTCACTTAGTACCCTCAAGTCACTTTTTTCATGCTGATAATTATGGAGATATTAGGCTGGAAAATGTAGACAAATTTCTTTGTGGTTGATGAAATAATAATAAGAGAAAAAACTGGTTGTTTCCTTCAGAACTAGCAAAGCCTTTGGAAGTACTCTTGCTAGGAGTAAGATAGAAAAACTGATCAAAAATTTTAAACCCTAAATAAACATCAAGATTTGAATTTCTAAAGATTTATAAGCAGTATTAATAATACCCTAGAGGATAAGAAAGGGGGAAAAAAATTCAAACATTGTATAGTTTTGTTTTTGTTGGCTGAGGTTTTGTTTTTGTTTTTGTGGGCTTTTTTAAGAGGGAAAAAAACCCTCAAAAATAAAAGAATTTGACTATTTAAGAAAGTTTCTGAACTTGGCTTTGAAAATTTAAGTTTTGCTTTTTGCTTCTTCAGACAAAGATGCCATCGGGTGGGATGGCTTTAGATTTTGTACAGCTCCTTATTTTCTTATGCATGGCAAATGGCTCGTTTCATGTGCACAGAAAGGGCTGGAAAATATTTTTGTGATCCGAGTGCAGCAGAGAGTCTAGGATTCCAGAGGAAGTGGAGGCCTCCCGTTCCGCACAGTAAACAATCTTCAAGCAGGCCTTAAATGCCAGATTCCAAGCCGAGTTTAACTAACCACTGACAGCTCTGTAAACAAAGCAAGGACAAAAAGAGCCAGCTTCCCCTTTTCTGGTAGTCATTTTGGGTTTGGGGGCTGCAGGGGAATTCTGGAATACTTGACTCCATGGCACAGAAACGCAGGGGAAGCCGGCTCCTCATTTGAAGAGCTAGAAGGGGAAGATCTTTCCGGAATTAAAACCATCACAGAGGAGGTAGGAAAGAGTAAAATGTTTGGATTACATCTGTAGAAAGAGCTGGGATTTTTGAGCTCGGAAAACAGCTTGATTACAACTTAACTGCTTTTTAAAATGTTGCTTCATTATTTATGATGTTATTGCTTCAGTCTTTATTAAAATTCTTATGTTTCTTTTAGAATATGCACATTGTATGCCTAGATACTGTATTACTTTATTTCTCTTTTACTTCTTTCTTAGTTCCTACATATTCCTTTCCTTGCCACTTTCCTTTTTTGTTTACCACTCTTCTGTTTTTCTCCTCTTTCTTTGTTCACCTTTTCCTAATTTTTGCCCAGGGTTCAGCAAGTTGCAAAGAACAAAATGATTCAGTAGAATCGCAAGCCTTCAAAACCTCTCTGTCTCCTGAGATCTTCTTTTTTATTTTAATGTAATCCTGGGATCTTACTTGTTCGTCTCTAATCATTTCATGAATGAGTCTGAATTTAATTCAGCTCAGGAATCAGAAACTGATCACTGCCTGCCTTACCAATTTTCTAACATATTTTTCTTACAGAGTAAAGAAAAATAAGGGAGGTGAAAAAAATGAGGGGAAGGGGAAGAAAAGCGATTCATGAGAGCTAATACTCTGAGTCATCTATGATATCGACTCTACCTTCTCCCCTTCAGATCCAGACGTTATCTGGTCTTCCTAAACCTGAAACCACACCATGGATGATTTTGAACGTCGCAGAGAACTTAGGAGGCAAAAGAGAGAGGAGATGCGACTTGAAGCAGAAAGGTAAGGATCTGTGTTGAAAAATACTTGCCATTATTAGCAATGTTGGTTTCAGGCCACAAAGACCATCCCTCTGAAGGGCCAAATGTGGTCATATTGCACCCTTACCTGCTTGAGAAAGTAGTTATGGAAAATTTTTCAGTGAAGACTCTAAATTCTGTATTATAAAAGGAAAACAAACAAATAAGCATCATGAAAAGTATTTAAGAAGTGCCAAATAGTTACATTTAATCAAGACCTTCCATGTGGGAATTTTAAAATGACAAAGGTGATGTGTGAATAAACGTTTAAAAGGCACATATAATATTGAAATGAGAGAAAAATGCCAAATATTAAATATTGGAACCATTTAGAAAGTGACGGTATTCAATCTAAAGAAAAGTAAAGGCAAAAAGCCACAAAGAAATCTCATGACAAATGTTTATTCTTATTAGAAAAGCATCCAAATCCAGTGGTCTGTAGAGTACAGGTTAATAGTCATGGACTGTTACTGCAGGACTCTGGATGCAGTGGGAAGACGTTACGTTGTGTGAGGCGTCTGTAATGGTGACTTTGAGGGCAGGCTGGGGAGATAAAGAAAGCATTGGGGTATGGAACCCACAGCATAAATGCATATTTTAAAATGTTTAGACCTCAGAGCAAGGAACAGTGGCATTTAACATGGCTTAAATCTATTGAGAAAGTGGAGTAGGCAGTCACAGGGAGAAAAATGTTAAAACAATGATCTTAAAATCAAATCAATTTTGCCTGCCAGTATTCCCAATACACAGATGAAAAGATGGTGGTGATGTGATCCCTTAGCAATCCTGCAGTAGAAAACCGGAAATATACACCTATAACAGAGTATCATTCCTACGTTCAACTTATTTGTGTGACGAATGCAAAAGAAGATAAACTTGGCCAGAGTCGGCTGCCATTCACAGAGTGCCTAAGCACATACACATGGCACTATGAATGGTACCCGCATTCTGTGGGTTCAGATCCTAGCTCTGTTCCCCACATGAGCTGTGTGGCCATGAGCAAGTGACTTCCCTCTAAGCTATAGTTGCATTATTTACAAAATAGGCTTAATATCCACATAGCTTATGTGGTTGTTGTAAAGATGCGTGAACTTCATAAATAGCCTAGCCCGGTACCTGGCACATAGTGGGTTTTTCACAAATGATAGCTATTATGATTGTCGACCATTATCACTAGCTAAACAAGTAAGAAACGACATAGCAATGTAGCCAGAGCTAAACATTAATGCCAAGAGAAGGAAAGGCAGTCATCCCCTGCGATGAAACTGGTCAGAAAAAGTTTCTTAGAAGTGGTAAGCCACGGAGGAAGTAGTGATGCTGATGGAGAGGAAAAGGGAGGCTGTCTAGGTGAGGGAATGGTGGTGCCAGCAAAAGCTCAGAGGCAGAAATAAGAATCCTGGCACAAGAAACCTGCTGAGTGCTTAGGAAGAAGGGGTTGAACTTGCACATCTTGGTTGTTTCTGCTTCACATAAAAGGAATAGACAGAGGCTTAACAAAGGAGTTGTGTGTGATGAAAGTGTGTTGCAGAAAATCATCTACAGTGGACTAGAACACTGGGACATTGGCCCGGGTAGAGTTGGTATTGAGTATACAATGATGAGGGCCTGAATCAGGGCGGTGAATATGGAAATGAAGAAAGATCAACTATGAGAATCTTTATAGAGGGAGAACTAGCAAACCTTTCAGGAGAAGGAAAAACTCAAAGGTAATTCCAAAGAATCTAAGTCTTAGGATTTGAAAGGAAGGTCTCTGCATTGTCCCAGATGGGAAATCTGGGAAGGATTTCATTCTTTGGTGGTCACATAAAACACCCAGAGTCTCTCTAGCCCCAGCTCTGTTAGGCCACCCCTTGTACTCTGGCCTGACCTGATCTCTGGTCCTGCTGTACTTTGATTTCCTTGCATGCTGTGAGGTACTTAAAGGCGGAAACCATGTCTGCCTATTTGTTACCATTATTTTTCCCATCCCCAGTACAGACACTTAAACCTGGTTGGTGCTTAATAAATATTTGTTGGATCAAGATATTCTGCAGGAATCAGGAGAGCCTGAGTTCAGATGACCCAGCATTGGACAGAATAAGAGATGTCTTCCTTTAATAAGATTTGTCTTCCTTTAATGTCAGACTTAAAAGGAATGTACACAGTAAAGCTTAGTTAGGTACCTTTAATAACCTAAAATAAATTTACACGAATTTATCCTAACCTTGTTTAACTTACATTTTTGTCTGTATTATTTCTCTTGGAATATTATATTCCATCTGCTTTCTTTTCTTTGTTTTCTGTTCTTTCTTTTCTCTCCTTTCTCTTTCTTTCTTTCATCTTAAGAGAGAGAAGTACTTAAGCATTTCCTTATATTTGTACTAAGTTTATCTTTTCACATTTCAAGGTGAACCTTCTAATCCTGCTACTCTGAGATTTGGTAAATCCTTGTTCACCCTTCAGGACTTTGTAAAATTTGATCATTTATGGGAATAGTGAAAGTCAGGATTTATGGTCCAGCCAATTTTAATGGGAAAGTGCAGGGTGTGTACAGGAAACAGATGGCCAGAACCAGAAATCAAGGGCCATCTAAAACTGTAATTTGGCTCTGAAGACAAAGAGCACATGAGACCCTGGGCAAGTCCCTTCCTTTAGCTCTAGACCTTGGCTTCCTCCTCTAAAATAGGACTGGGTATTTCCTCTGGGGTATTGGTGGTCATTTTTAATTTCCTTTTGGCTTTGGTATTGTCTGATTTTTTCACAAAGATCATATATACATATTTTTAAAACTAAATAAACGTTAAGGCAATTTTCCATTTTGGAAAAAAAATAATAATTCTATGGCCCTATGCAGTATAGCTGGGGCTAGACTGGAAACGAACTAACTTTCTTTTGGATTTAGGAAACTAAAAGAAAGAATTCATCGTGGATCTCGAGTGGTAGTGGAGCAAATTAGCCAAAATAGAGTGGCCCCAGGGTTCAGAGCTGCAGATTCATTCATTCACTGTACAACACATTTTTATGGGGCATCTGCTGCCAGCTCTATTTTGGGCACTGAGGATAGACCAACAGAATGACAGGATTGGAAAGAGTGTGCTTAATTCTTTTTAACATATATAAAACCAAGTCATACTCAAGAAATGACACTTTTATGTCCTCAAACATAATATGTACCCTGATATTAATTCATACTTATTAAAGATGACTCATGCCCTCTGTACACCAAACCCCTGCAGACAGCGTGTGGGAAGGGGCACCGCAGAAAAGAGAAAGTCCACTGACTTTCCATACCCACAAACCTTTCCGAATAGAAATGCCCTGTTATTTTAATTAATTATTGTTGAGTTTGATGAGCAGGTACAGTTCTACTTTGCAATGATAAATAATTTAAAATTTGTTCTTTCACCAGATGTTACGTTAACCACACATTAAAATAAACAAGAATTTTTACACATTTTATTCCTCAGAAGTAGATCTTTTCAAAGACTACTTAAAAAGCTAATTGCAGGCTTCGTGCCATGCTGGCTTTCGTGGATTTGGGCCTGGCATTTACTCACCACATCATAGCTGCCCTGAGACGCTGTCGTCCACATACCTCATTCAGAGAGTTTTAGTCTAGTCCGTTCCAAATAACCTAGACTGCAAGCCTAGCTAATCGAAAGCATCCTTCCCCTCTTTGTCTTGCGCCTTATCCTGTGCAACTTTCATGCTGGTCACCTTTTTTCCTTGTCCTTCACTTTGTTTTCTCATGCCAAGATCTTGAGATGAGATCTTTAGATTTGGCAGAAAGGAGGTCCTTCATAAGGCCATTAAAAAATATATTTTGAATACCTACAAAATACGAGATACTATCCTGAACCATAGAGATCAATGGTCAACAATAGAGAGAGCTCCCCTGCAATCATGAAGCTCATATCCTAGGTGGGTTAGTAATTTCAGGGCAATCTTGATCAAAAGAGGAAGAAAAAAAATTCAGTAGGCAGTATGGAATATGCAGGTAAAAATCCTTAATGTGTTGCTTCTAAGCAGAGGACACTGTTAAACTTTATTTTTGAATCAATTACCTGTTTGAGCAAATAAATGCAAATTTAGTTTTGCTGTTTACCATTTTCCACCAATCCTGTGGGAATAAAAAACTAATAGGTATATTCTACTTCCCTTTCTGTTTCTGTCTTATTCCAATTCCTCTCATTCTGCCTTAGTCTCTCTATCCTCGGTGCACCTTCATGTATTTTCCCCCGGTCCACGTGCATTTCCATCAGCACGTGATTTGTTTGTTTCCATATCTCTTCCCATCTGCACCCCTAATCTGTTTACTTTGGATTATTTATTCATTATTGCATCAATAGAAAATACTACTTTTGGCAGGGAAAGGGAAGACATTTTAAAGAGGAAGAGAGAAATTCAGCTAGTCATTTTATGTGCTTCTAGTAAAGATGGACTGACCACAGCATCTGCATAGGTACGTCTGAATGGAACATATATGTCCTATATAAATGAAGAAACACCAATAGGCATAATGGTGGGAGACAACATAGCTTAGCAGGTAAGGGCACAGACTTTAATGTTGGGCAGCTATGGTATCAAATCCCAGGTCTGCCATTTGTTAACCATGTGATGTTACAAATTATTCAGTCTTTCAAAACTTCTATTTTCTCCCCTGTAAAATGGAGGAATTAAAAGTATCCACCTCCCTGGGTTTTTGTTGGGATATAAAGAGACAATATATGTATATTAATACGGTGCTAGTCATCTAATCAACATTCAGTAAACTCATTGTTAATTATTTTTATTATCTAATTAATTTTATTATCTCTACAACACACAAAGGAAAAAATAAAAAATACAAAGTGGTTTTTTTGAGGGGGAGGTACGTCTTAGAAGATACAAGAACCCTAGGCAAGAAGAGCAGGAATTTGTCATTGAGTGAAGAGCTTTGAGTGTGTGTGATGGGAAGCAAATTCTGAGGAAGGATTGTGTTGTCTCAGTGAGAAGAGTTAACACCAGTTTAAGTTGAGCTATTTTTAAAAAGTTGGCCAAAAGAATTTTCAGCTATGGTGTGTTTTCTGAGAAGCCAGCAGTCATGCTTTTATGCATGAGGAAATCTCTAGTAGACACACTTTGCCTGATGTTGGGCTTGCTTTCACAACAACAGCTCTCTCACTTTGCAACATGTGAACTCATTGTATTCCCAGCATAAGCTTTCCACACCCAACGTGAGCTCTTCATTCTGATCAGAAGAAAGGCCCCTCTTGCAGAGTGGTGTTATCAGATCCGGAGGCTCATAGACATAAATAAAGGGAGTGAAAACAATTGCTGTTGTCATCGTCCATACATTTTTATGGGCCTCTGAAACATCCTGATGATTAGACATTTGAAAGTCAATATTTTTCCTATGCTAGAAAAACAAGCAATTTTTTAAAATCCATTGGATCTATGAAGTCCCCTCCCAGAACTGTATTAGTGACACTTTTTCACACGATTTAATAGCACGGCCAATAAATGATTGTGCAACACACAAATACACACACACCAAAAAAAATTTATTCAAAATTCTTATCATCATAACCTTAACATTTTTAAATAAAAATCTTTTAAAATGCAATTTTTTTGTTATTTTATAACCAAACATTATTTTTTATTAGCAAGTTAAAATACAATATTTTTTTGAAACTGTCTAAATTAGTAAAGTACCTAGATTTGCTTAAAACTTCCCTACAGTCCTCTCAGAAATTTGATCATTTCAGGGGCAAAAAAAAAAAAAAAATTTAGAGTTTGTTATCTAATTTTTTTACCTTTAAAGTAAAAGATTTTTCAAGTGATTGGTTTAAAGAGATTTTAAAATATTTCAGTAATGCTTATGTATCTACTTGATATGAAACTATAGATTCTCATATCTATAGTTTTTACAATCTATTTGTTTAATTTCAGTCCAACTTGCATATAGGAGCATGGCCAAGATGAGGTAGATAATTTCCACCTAAGGCATCTTTGCTTATTTGTGCCCCAGCAACATAATAAAAATGCACATACACATTCATATCCTCCCTCTCTTGTTTTTTTTTTCCTCTCTCACTCTAAGTAGACATTATTTATTACCCTTGCCAATTTATAGGTAAAGATGACATATTTGACCAATTTCTACTAGCCTAACAATTTCTCTGGTCCCAAATGTATCCTATTCTATGGGGATCGGTGGAGCATCCAGATTTGAGGCTCCACCCAAAGTGGCACCAATTCAATGACTATACCTAAGCACAACTTTAGTATAAAAAACTGAAAATCTAGATTCTTAAGGACTTCACAAGCTGATCCGTAAGTTTATTCTTAGCTGGAGAAAGATGTGTCATCTAAATGAATTAATACATTTACATATTAAGATATCAGCAAAAATTTTTTTAGTCTCTCTATGTGACATTTATAAGTTAGCAATCTCTGGTCACCTGGGGAAAGACAGATGATGGAGGAGTTAGGTGTGTGGGTGATGAAGTCTGACAGACCTGGGTTCAAGATCTGATGCTGACAACTATTCATTGGGTCACTTTGTGACAAATTTCTTAAATATCTCTTGCTTCTTTTTCTTTATCTATAAAAATGGGGATAACGATATCTGCTTCACAGAGTCACCGTAAAGATTAATCCAGGCGACCCACGTAGAGAAATTAACACAGTGAATGACAGATAGTCTATGTGCAACAAATATTAGGGGCTAATTATTAAGATCATGTTCATGTTATGGTAGACCTTTGGAACGAAACATAATTTTGCTGCATATGACTTTTATGCCTCTGTCAGCTCAGTCATTATGATTTGCTGCATCCTTGCCACAAAGCTTATTTCCTGTGCTGATCTTCACACGTGCTGAGATGTTTCTATTGAGGTTGACCACATCTAAGTCTCCCGCACAAATATTGCTATATGAGGACTTCGATATCACATATTGCAGACATGGTTAACTTTCTATTCACTAATGACATTCTTTATTTAAAATATAATTTCTAAAACATCCCTCAGAATTTCACTTTAAAAATTCAGTCAATTTAGCAAAAATATGCTTTAAGTAGAAAAAAGTATCAGATAAATTTTTTCATCTACTATTAAGAAGGGAAGGAACCATCGTTTGTTTTTGTTTCTGGTTTTTTTTTTTTTTTTTTTTTGAGTCAGTGCTGTTGTCCAGGCCAGAGTGCTGTGGCATCAGCCTAGCTCACAACAACCTCAAACTCCTGGGCTCAGGTGATCCCCCTGCCTCAGACTCCTGAGTAGCTGGGACTTACAGGCGCACACCAGGATGCTCCGCTAATTTTTCTATTTTTAGTAGAGACAGGGTCTCAAACTCCTGAGCTCAAGCGATCCTCCCGCCTTGGCCTCCCAGAGTGCTAGGATTACAGGTGTGAGCCACCGCGCCTGGCCCCATCATTTGTTTAACATCAACCAAGTGCCAGGTACTAGATGATACATTT
>CAUYSK010001338.1:0-16644 GCA_963575035.1 Avahi laniger | reverse complement strand
TCCACATACCAGGAATGGCTCTGGAAGGTGGCTGTGTAGGAGTACTTCATCCCGGCTACGAGGACCTGAGAAGGGTTATTTAGCATTTCTTTTTCTCTTTTTCTTTTCTTTTTTTTTTGAGACAGGGTCTTGCTCTGTTACCTGGGTAGAGTGCAGTGGCATCATCATCACTCCTGGGCTCAAGTGATCCTCCTGCCTCAGCCTCCCGAGTAGCTGGGACTACAGCCATGCACCACCACTAATTTTTCTCTTTTTTTTTTTTTTGTAGAGACAGGGTCTCGCTCTTGTGCAGGATGGTCTCGAACTCCTGAGCTCAAGCAGTCCTCCTGCCTCAGCTCCCAGAGTGCTAGGATTATAGGCGAGAGCACTTCACCCGGCCTGTTTAGCCTTTCTGAGCCTCAGTTTCCATGTCTGCAAACCAGGGGCAATAATAATGTCAGACACACAGTAAGCACCCAATAATTGTTACCTATTGTCAGTTGAAGCATCAGACTGCATGTTGAGGTCCCAGAGGGGTCAGCCAATCGTTGCCCTCCTCTGGCTGGCCCCTAGGTTGCCTTTTTGGGGATATGCATGAGGGGAGGCACATCATCCCCCCTGCAGATAGCTCTCCACTCGGAAAGGCCTCTGGGCCAGACCCCTCCCAGCCAGAACCGGCCCCCCTTCTTGCCAGGGGCCTGCAGGCTTGGGAGAGCTGGCTGGGAGGTGGCAGGGCTGTGGCAGGCACAGTCTGGCCAAGTGGGGAGAGATGGCCTGGGGGAGAGCAGCTGAGTGGCTGGGGAGGGAGGGAGGCTGTCGCTATAAATACCTCCCAGGTAACAGGACCCGTAAATGAAGGGAGGGAATTAGTCACATTCCGAGAGGCGCCTCGGAGAGAGGACGGAGAGCAATGACCTGAATCCATGGAAGGGAAGAAATTAGGCTAACCTTGGGGGGCAGGTGAGGGGCAGGCGCTGAGCCTCCTCAGAGGGCTGCCTGAACAGGCTCTGCTGGGCAGGGGCTGGGGACGAATAACCGTGGCAGGAGGGGTCTGGAAGGGGCGTCTGGTCTATTCCCATGTCCAGATGTGTGAGATGTGTGGCACTCTTTTCTTCTCAAGGATTCCCTGGCCTCTCTCAGGACCTCAAAGCCATTCCTCCGTGGAAGTCCTTCCAGGGTCTAGCCCTGGTCATTCCTCCTGTCACTCTGAAGCATGTTTCCATTTGCTGCCCTCACTCTCTTTCAACCCTGGCTCTCCCTGGGGCCCCCACCTTGTCATGCATCTAGATCTGGGGTCGTTGCCTGGGTTCTTGGTTCAGAGAGAAGGATCTTTGCCTGGGAGGGCAAGAAGGACATGTCCTGCTTCCTCCCTGGACTCAAGCTGGGCGGGTCCACCTGTCCCTTGCTAGGATGATGCCCACGGCCTGCTCGCCAGTCTCCCAGCCCCAGCTTCACCCCCTCCTGGCCAGCTCCTGCAGGTTGCCAGAGTCAACAGTCAGTGCATGCCCTCCCTTGCTCACACCTTCCCTGCTCCTCTTCGAATGGAGTCCAGCCTCCGGGACTGGCCTCCAAACGGCTTTCTAACCACATCTCTGCCCTTGCTGTCCTCACACCCAGCCTGCCAGTCTAAATTCTCCGGGTCTTTGTACCAGCTGTCCTTCCGGCCTAGTAAGCCTGCCCCCTTGCTCTACCTGGCAGACTTATTTTCTTCCAAGACCTAAGCTCCAGTCTGAAATTCTCCCTGCTGCCTCCCTCCTCTATGCTCTGGAAACACTTCCGGCACGGTGGTGTGGGGAAGTAATTGAGATCAAGTTGGATGGCCAGCTCTGCCTCACACTGTGTGGTGGGTGAATAAAGGAGCTCTCCTGTGCCTCAGTTTCCTCATCTGTAAAAAGGGGTTCTCACAGCGCTTCCAGCAGGTCGTGCAGTTTAGGCAAGACTGCGTGTGAGGAGGGCTTAGCACACAGCCAGCGGGTGGCTGTTGTTGGGGTCACAGTATTGATCACGCTGTTTCTGTCTCTGCCTCCCCTGCCGGCTGTGAGATGGGGGGGAGGCGGTGCGGCGTCCCCGTGTGACTCGTCGCCGCAGCCGCAGTGGCCAGCTCACGCCTGGCACTGAGACGGTCGGCAAATGTTTGCTGAATTAATGAGTGGGGGCTGCAGGGAGGGCTTGGGCTGCAGTTCCGCCTGGGCTGCTGCAGCTGGGACGCATGGGTACATGTGTGTGCCCCTGGGAGTGAGAGTGAGGGGCGTCTGTGGGTGGGGGAGCCGTATCCGTGTCCCGGGGGTCTGGCGGCGCCGTGGGCAGCCTGGCGCGCCCGCTCCCTGGGGTCCCCTCCGAGCGCCTGCCTGGCTGCGGGACCCCGTTGCCAGGAGCAGTCAGGATGCGGCAGCGTCGCCATGGCAACGCGGCATCTCGAGCCGCTCGCCGCCCTCCCCCGGCGCCCCGCAGTGGGCAGGAGGCCGAGAGGCTGGCAGCCCCTCCCGGCCCAGCAGCCAGCAAGCTGGGCCAGAAGGCCGGAGCCTGACGGGAGGGGCTGAGCAGGGGGCTCCTTATTTTTCTAGGGATGAAGAACTGACCTGCATTTACTCCCCTCCCCATCTGAGGGAGGCAGATAACATGAGGGCTCTGTCCTCTGCCCATGTGCGGCACCCCCACCCCTTCCAGGAAAAGCAGGAATGGGGCCTGGTCAGGGCAGGAGACCCTCACTGGTCACGGGACATCTCTGATGTCAGTTCTGGCTGTGAAAATGGCACAGTGATCCAGGGTGGAGGGGCCGTTGTGGGGGCACTGAGGCACAAATGCCATGCTGCTCCAGGTATGAGTGCAAGCCCAGTGGCTTCCGTGACCCACCCAGTGTCTGCTCCGCCAGCGTCCCCACTTCTCACAGGTAGTGCCCAGCACGTGCCGTGAGACCTCCCAATGCGCTTTTACCCTCCCAGTCAGGCCATAGCCCCAGACCCACTCGGTGCTTCCTGCTGGGTGCTCAGTGGCCCTGGTGCTCACTCACCGTCTTGCCAGCGCCTCCTGGTACTTCCCAGTACCCACTTAGTGCCTGCAGTTGTTATTCAGCACCCCCGAGTGCCTACTCAGGAGTACTTGCACACATCCACGCAGCCCCCAGTTACCATCAAGTGACCACCCGGTGTCCTCTTTCCAGTTTAGGTTTGGTGCCCCTTAACATACCCCCAGGACCACCCACTACCCCCAGTGCCCTCCTATTAATCTGCCTAGTACCCTGCACGTCTAACGTAGCTCTCGGTACCTCTCCATAGTCCTGTTCACCTCGTGCTAAGCACTACAACCGCGTTCTGCCCAGTATATCCCCACTACGCGCCCCCTGCCACACTCTATTTCCAGGTAAATCCCTCTTACCCCTCCTTACACCCCGCCCCCCGCCAAGCCTGTGCTCCGCTAGGCCGTAGTTCTCGTGGCTGCCAGGAGGGGGCGCGCGAGAAGTCAGCCGGAGGCCGAAGCGCGGGCCGCTGCCTGGGTGGGGGTCGAGGGGCTGCATCCGAGACCCTCGTGCGGAAGCTGCATCCCGACCCAGGGTGAGGCTGAGTTCAGGAGGATTTATTCCTAGAGTGACCCCACCCCTATCCCGCATTCTCTGCAAGTGCCGCCGGGTCGGGCACCTACGCCGTCGTGGCTTTGGCTCTGAGAGGGGGCGCGCGCCCTCTGGTGGCCGCGGGGCAGTGCAGCTTCCTGGGCTGCTCGGGAGCCGACAGGGCTCTGGGACAGGGATGGTGGTTTAGTTTCCTCTCTGTTCCCTTGTCCTTGTTTACTGGGCCTGTTGTTGACCTGGCGTGGATGGGGTAATCAGCAATCCAGCAGAGGGCCTGGGCCCTGGGATGAAGGGAGAACATTTGCTGGAGAGGCGTGGAACGGCGGGGCCCAGAGGAGGGACTTGTGGGATCAGAATGGTGGTGGTGGTGGGAGCCCTGAGCAATTTGGGCTTTTTTTTTTGACACAGGATCTCATTCTTGCCCGAGCTAGAGTGCAGTGGCATCATCATAGCTCACTGCATCCTCCAACTCCTGGGCTCAAGCCATCCTCCTGCCTCAGCCTCCAGAGTAGCTGGGACTACCAGCACGCGCCATGACGCCCAGCTAATTTTTCTAATTTTTGTAGAAATGGGGTCTTGCTCTTGCTCAGGCTGATCTCAAACCCTGACCTTAAGCTGTCCCCCAGGCTCGGCCTCCCAAAGTGCTAGGATTGCAGGCGTGAGCCACCGTGCCCAGCCCAATTTGGGCTTTTACCCTGGTATGCTGTCCGCAGAAGGGTGCGGAGTGGAGGTGGTGGCGGCACAGTGGTGAGTTTTCATTCCAGGCCCGGCAGCTCCTGCCTGTCCCTGAGCCCTTAGCAACGGGATCTGTGTTGATCGACCTACCCCTCGATGACTCTATTACTGCCTCTGCCCGTCCGCCAGTGCCCAGTCCTCTTTTCACCTGCCTGGGCCTGTTTCCCAGGCTTCAGCAGTCCTGGAGGGATGGGGGCACTCATCCCCCAACCCCCGACAATATAGGGTTTCCTCTCCTCTGAGTATGAGGGAAATGGATGGAGCTGAAGGGACCCAGGTTAGACTCCTGCAGTCTGTCCTGAGTTTGGGCGGTGTTGGCCTGTAGAAGCCTCCAGGGTTAGGTCGTGATCTCATGCCCATCTGGCATCAGGACAGCACTTAGCAGGCCTCCACTCAGCATATGAGTGAGTGAGTCCACTTAGACTTCCAGGTCTTAGAGATGCCTCCTCTGTCCTCCTCATTGCACGGCTGGGGAAACTGAAACACCCAGCAGGCCAGGATCACTGGGAGTGGAGGGGTAGGCGCTCCCGTTGTGCCAGGTGCCGTGCAGTGATTCGGCACGAGATCCAAGAGGCCCTTGTACCAGGTTGACAGAGGTAAAGCTCCGGGCTCAGAGGGCCCACTCTGAAGAGGCTGTCCGCGGTGAGCAGCTCACAGGCAAGGTAACAAAGCCCCTACCAGGCCTCCAGGAGGAGCAGAGTCCTCTGCCTGTGGTAGGGCTGGAGGCAGAGGGAGGGGCAGAAGACCTTGGGCTGTCCCCTGGATCAGATATCCGGTCCCTGGGGCTGGTTGACGGAGGAAACATGTGTCTGGGTCTGGGCAGCTGGACCTGGGGGCTTTCCTGCAAAGGGAATATGCTAGAGCAGGAAGGAAGGAAGTGGGGAGGGGGAGGAAGGAGAGGGAGGGAGGAAGGATGGGATAGGCCCCAGCTGGGAACAAGCTCTCTCTGGGACTGGCCAAGAAGAGAGGACATCTGGACTGGCCAGGCTGAGAGGCCACTGGGCTGGTCACCCTGACTGGGGTTTGGATGTGTGTGTGGGGGGAGGAGGGGGCAAGAAAAGCGGATGAGCCCTGCCCTCTGCTTCCTCCTCTGTGCGGCAGGTATAAGAACACCTTCTTCTCGAGCTGGACGGGAATAAAAAAATGAGGTCAGGAGTGTAAAGTACCTGCTGGGGCTGGGACATAGTGAGTGTGTCACGCCTCTTAGCTGCTGCTCCCTGGACTAACTGCCTGATCCGTGAGACATTAGCTCATCCAGAGTCCAAGGCTCTCACTGCCTATGAAATCATACATTCATTCAACAACCATTTCTGAGCACCTATGTGTGCTGAGGTCCAGGGCTATCACCTGGACAGAAGCCAGGGAGAAGTATCACCGGGAGAAGTACAGGGCCTGTGACATCAAGATGAGGTACCCAACCCAGCCTGGGAGGTAAGGGAAGGCTTCTTGGAGGAGGTGATATTCAGGTCAGGACCCAAAGCACGAACGTGCGTTAGTCAGAAGGGGCCTGGTGGGCAGAGGGTTCTAGGTACAGGGCGGGGCAGGTGCAAAGCCCAGGATTCAGGGAGAGCAGGGCGGTGGCAATGAGGGTGGGGGGTGAGGAGGCTGGGCATGGGGGCTCAGGGATAGGGCCGCGGGGGTTTCCTGGAGTAATGGGGAGTCAGAGAAGCTTCTAGGAAGGGCTGGCATGGTGAGAGTGGGATAAGGCGAGTGGAAGGGCCTCCATGCTGAGACCTGGCTCCTCTGTGCCTGTGTCTCTCACAGCTCCTCAAGGGGGACAGCCCGACTGGAGCAGTCCCGCCCCCAGCTAACGGCTCAGGTTTGCTACATCTTTTCTTTGCAAAGCCACTCCCCTGCCTCAGCTGCCCTCCCTGCATGGGCAGAGGACTCTGGTGGCTTAAATCCTCGCCTGTCCATCATTTTCCCAGCCCTTAAGGGACATGTCTTTGCCCTCTGGGGGGTTGACAATCATGGGTGCCCCACCTCCTCCCTGGCCACAAGTGGGATTGTGACCAGGCTGGGTCAATCAGCGCACTTCTGACTCAAGACACTGGTAGGGCCTGAGTTGGGCGAGTCCGAATGCCCCTGGGTGTTTGTCCTCTGACCTGGGGGCCCCTGCTCAGAAGGGCCGGCTTGATTTAATGCTCTGCTACAGCTGTCTTGAAATGTTTAATAGTTTTATCTTTGAACTTGCATTTTGTGAGTGACGTCTGGTGGGACAGTGGGGAATGCACGTGTGCAGAGGAGACGTGTGCAGCCTGGGTGTCATTCATGCCCGCTGGGGTTCCTCGTGGCCCATATGCACATGTGCTTGTGAAGCCCATGAGCATGGAATTCTGGGGGGCCCACAACGGGTGAGAGCTCAGGGGACTCAAAGCAAGTTCAAGGTAAGTGTGTTGTGTCTACAACAGAGTAAGCGACTACTGACAGCCCTGAGGGGCCACGCCTTCCATCTCAACCAGAACTAGCCAGATGCAAGAGGAAGGCCGTGACGTTCTAAGACACACAAACTGCCCAGGAAGCCCAGCTTGGCCTTTCTTTCCCCTGTTATTTCCCTGGATAAGCCAACCAGTGACACTGACCATGATGACATAGGACAGGGACGGATCTGGCAACCCATAGTTTCTTTCCTTTCAGTCCTTGTTTATTCATCAGTAAACTGAAGATAGAGAGTTTTGAGGCATGCATCAAGGAGAGAAATAGGCTGGGCACGGTGGCTCATGCCTATAATCCCAGCACTTTGGGAGGCTGAGGAGGGAGGATCGCTTGAGCCCGGGAGTTGGAGATTGCAGTGATCTATGATGACACCACTGCACTCCAGCCAGGCAACAGAGTGAGACTCTGTCTCAAAAACAGAACAAAACAAAAAAGAGAAATAAAAACAGTTAAGTTAGTTTTGTGCAGTCTTCGCATCTTCAGGTATGAATGAAATACACACGTATGCACAAGGTGCAAAATACAAATTTTATAATTTTGATGATTCTGCATATGAATTAAACATCCTTATATTTGCATTTAAAACTGACATGGCACAAAATAAAGATGAATGGTAAAATTCATGCTAGTCATTTCAATTTTAAATTTTTTGTAGAATGACATTAAATAACAAATAAAAATATCATAAGCTAAGGGACCACACAGGAAAGGAAAAAGCTTCATGTATCTATAGATATACACAGTTTTATATTTTAGTACCTTCAGTATTAGGCACTTCCCCTTGCTTTTTGAACAAGAGGCTCCGCATTTTCATTTTGTGCTAGGTTCTGCAACGTATCCGGCCCTGGGTGGAAGACCCCCAAATCTCTATTGCAGGGTGAGGAACTGTGAGGGCGGGGACCCGGGCAGCCCCGCCTCTGGGCACTCCCTCTCTGGTGCAGCCCAGGAGTGTGAGCGAGAGACAGAACTTCCTTCTTTTCTTTATGGCACCTCCCAGCTGGTGAAAGACAGTTCTTCAGCCCTCCTCGGGGGCCCTGCTGTCTCCCCAGTGCGCCCCAGTCCAGGCCCTGGGGCAGTGCAGAGCATCTGGGGGAAGCCAGCCCCCTCAGACTAGAAAATGCTGCTGCCCCAGCCTTGGGGGCATCTTCGCCGACCACCAGACTGCCATCAGCCTGACAAGCCTGGTGGGCTTCCTATTTCTCTCTCCTTAAGACCCGGCTCCCCAGGGCCAGGGCCTCAGAGGGGCCTCAGGAACAGCAGTTGTTGAGCTGGAGATGGGCTTCTGTCTCTCCAGCACCGGTCCCTAGCCAGGTGAGGAGAGGTGGTGGGTTCTCTCCTTGGCTTGCTCTTAGGGGACAGTGAGAGGAGGAACAGAAAGCCCTCGGCAGTGATCGGCCAGCAGCCGGGACTCCTGGGCGAGGCCTTCGCAGCAGAGGCAGAAGGAGTGGGGCTGGCAGGGCAGCTCCTCCCATTGTTCCCCTTGGATTCTAGCCCCGGACCCACCAACTCAGCCCAACTCTTGGAGCCTGTTTCCTTCTTTATATTGTAGGGTAATGACCGTACCTGCCCTGAGGATGTTGTGAGTGCTCTCTGAGCTAAGCCACAAAAAGCATTTAGTGTGGAGCTGGGTGCTTGGGGGTCTCCATTCGTGGAAGCTCCCCTGTTGTGGAAGAGGAGGTCAGTGACTCAGTGAGGCCCCCCTCCTCTGCCACTAGGAAGGCCCTCCATCCTCTGTCCCTCCCCTGTCCTCTGCCTTTCCCTTCTACCTGGCTTTCCCTTTTTTTCTCTATTCTTTTCTTCTAGGATACCAGGCATGTGCCCACCTCAGGACCTTTGCACTTGCTGTTCCCTCTCTCTGCAGCTCTGGTCTTCCAGATGCTCGATGACTGACTTTATCTCTCCTTGGGTCAGCTCCACCGGGATGGTGTGTCAGACTGCTCCAGTTGATATCCGCCCTCGTGCAGCCACTGTGATACTTTTCACTTTTTAGTTTCTGCACAGCATGTCAGAGGTGACAGTATTCTTGTTTACTTGTGTGTTCAGTGTCTTTCTCCCCTTCGTGCAGGCTGTGAGCTCCAGGCGGGGGGCGGGGATGATTGTCTGTCTCGTTCCCCAAGTCTTCAGTGACTGGCAGCACACAGTTGGGGCACCACACAGACATGGTCTCACTCTTACGGAGTTCCCAGGTTATTTTATTTATTTATTTATTTATTTATTTTTGCTGGTCAAGTGAAGCAGTGGGAGTGGAGAAGGAACAAAGAAATTTGTAACTGGTTGTGATCAATTAGTCGGAGTTCACGGTTATTAAACCGTGAGGCAGGATTGAAAAAACAAATTTTTTTTTTTTTTTGAGACAGAGTCCACTCTGTCGCCTGGGCTGGAGTGCTATGGCATTAGCCTAGCTCACAGCAACCTCAAACTCCTGGGCTCAAGCGATCCTCCTGCCTCAGCCTCCCAAGTAGCTGGGACTGTGGTGCTCGCCACCATGCCTACCTAATTTTTTCTATTTTTAGTAGAGACAGGGTCTTGCTCTTTTTCAGGCTGGTCTCCAACTCTTGACCTCAAGCAATCCTCCCGCCTCGGCCTCCTAGAGTGCTAGGATTACAGGCGTGAGCACCGCACCCAGCCAAAAAAACAAACAAATGTTTTGATGCATTTTTAATTTATTATTTTAAACTGTGGTAAGATACATGTAACATAAAATTTACCATCTTAACCATTTTTAAGGGTACAGTTTAGTGGCATTAAGTACATTCACATTGTGCAACCATCAAAACACCGTCCATTTTCAGAGCTCATTTCCCTCTTGCAAAACTGAAACTGTGGACCCATTAAACAATAATTCCACCCCCTCCTCCCCCAGCCCCCGGCAGCCATGAGTTCACTTTCTGTCTCTAAGACTTTGACCACACTAGATATCTCATATAAGTGGAATCAGACAGTATTTGTCTTTCTGTGGCTGGCTTATTTCACTTAGCACAATGTCGTTAAGGTTCAGCCATGTTGTTGTATGCATCAGAACTGCCTTCCTGTTCAAGGTTGAATAATATTCCTTCATATGGAAGGACCACATATGATTTTTTAAAATTTTTTTGAGACAGAGTCTTACTTTGTTGCGGAGGCTAGAGTGAGACCACATGTGGCTTAGCCATTCATCTGTCTCTGCCCCTTAGGTTGCTTCCATCTCTTGGCTATTGTCACGATTCTGCTATGAATGTCAGGGTACAAATATCGCACTGAGTCCCTGTTTCAGTTCTTTTGGGGAATATGCCCAGATGAGGAATTGGTGGATTATGTAATAATTTTATTATATTTTTAATTTTTTGAGGAACCACCATACTATTTTCTGTAGTGGCTGCACAAGAAAGTTTCTCCACATCCTGGCCGACATTTGTTACTTTTTGTTTTTTATTTTGATAGTAACCCTCCTAATGGGTGTGAGGGGGGATCTCACTGATCTGCATTTCCCCAACGATTAGGTGCACGTCTGGAAGGAAATGCGTGCTGTGAGAATGGAGGGTGGCGAGCTTCAGTGGTCTCTAAGGACTCTTTGAAGAGGTGGCATTTTAATTGGGGCCTAAAAGAAAGGAAGGAGGCAGCCAGTGGAGGCTCTGGAGGAGGACGCTTCGGGGAGCGCGAACAGTAAGGGTCTGAGGTGCGAGCGGGCACTGCATATTTCCGTTGGAAAAACAGGGAATAATGGGTAAAGGGGTGGTGGAGGAAGATGTGGCTTGACAGACAGGGCTGGGTGATGCGGGGCTTGAGGCCATGGAAAGGTGTTTGTATTTGCAGTTTTACGGTAAGAACCGCAGGGGACAGAGATGGACAGGGGCTGCCTGGGCTGCGATGTATGTTGTGTGCGCTCACGGCCGTTGTGTTTGTGGGTGTGTGCACAGGGGGGCGTGAAGTGTGTGTCCGGACATCCCCAGCAGCCCGGATCATGATGTGCTCTCTCTCAAGAAGGTTCTGTGCCCTCCCCATCCTGCCTGCAGTGCCATCGGACGCCCCAGCCAGTGCTGCTCCCGAGCTCCCACCACCAGCCTGGGACCAGCAAGAAGGATCGGGAACCCATGCCTAGAGGCTCAGGCTAGACTCTGAGAATGACGACCAAGACTTCGAAGGTTTGGAGACAAGGCTTGCCAGATCGAAGCCAGGAGATGACTGCACGCCCCACCTTTGCAAGGCAGCAGGGGCGGCGGGGCCCGCGGGCCGCGGGGTGCTGCAGTACCCGGGAAGGCCGCGCGGGGGCAGGCGGGGACGCCCAGCCGCGGAGAGGAGGAGGCGCAGAGCGAGAGGGTGGCGAGCGCCGAGCAGCGGGAAGGGCTGGGGCCGCCCGTCCGCGGGGCTCCGCTGTTTGGATGAGTTGCTGCCTCCCAGTGTTGTGCGTGTGAAAACGAAATGAAGTTATGAGCTCACCGCCATCCCAGAGGCGTCTCATTTCATCCTCACAGGCCCAGAGAAGGAGAGCCACTTGCCCAAGGTTGCTCAGCAGGGCCAATGCAGACCAGGCAGGCCTGACCTCTCCTGCTCTGCCCACCGCCCCACCCTAAATGAGCTCATCCGCGGGGACGTGCCAGTTTGTTCATCTGTCTCCTGGCCTCACCTTGCCCTCCCCACTCTCTGTCTCATCAGAGAACACCCCTCAACCCCACCCTCCACTTTGGGCAGTGCCAGGACAGCCTGGGGAGGGAGGCTGGGACTTGAGACCCCTCCCTGAGGCCCCTGGGGAGGAGGAGTTCAGGGGCCCTGGGGAGAGCTGGCCCCATCACCGTGGCAACAACACTAGCATGATAACATGTAGCTCCCTCCTGCCCTTCTGCAGCTGAGGGCTGGGGTGTCTAGGGAGCCTGGCTGCGCCACTGGCCTGCCTCTGGGGCCCCTGCCATCTCTGCTGAATCTCCTCTGAGCATCAGGCCCAAGTCCCAAGGACTAAGCTGGGGTGCAACCAGGGTCCCCCTAAAAAGCCCAGTACCCTCTCTCGCTCAAGTGCATGGCTGTGACAGTTTGGCCATCTCTGGAGGAAAAAACGTAGATGGTTTTAGCTGAGACTATTGAACAGAGGGGCAGACTAAGGCCCAGAGAGGAACAGGGAGTCATCTAGGGTCATGCAGTGAGGCAGGGGCTGAGGCTTTGTTCGTTTTTTGTCCAGAAAGTGTCAGATGACCCCAAAAAGGGGCCAGTAAGATAGATACTCACAGGTTGAAAATTGAGGGTCCATAAGGTCAATCATCTTGCTGCCGCCTCCTGGAAGTCTTCCCTGACCATCCCCTCTACCACCAATGTCAGAAATGGCCTCAGAGCTCCCTTGACACTTTCTGTCTGATCAGGGAGGCTAAAAACTCACTCTGAGCTTCTTTAAGGGATCTCATAGACCTCAGTCCACTCTCCTGGCCAGCCTAGAAATCCCCTGTCTAACCCTTCCGACAGTGGCCCATCTTGGTTGCATACTTTATGTGATGGGGAGCTCACTGCCTTAAAAGGCAGGCTGTTCCATTGTAGGACAGTTTCTTCTAGTGAGACCAAACTGGCCTCCTTGTGCTGTCCAACTGTTGGAACTAGCTCACTCTGTGCAGCACAGAGCAAGTGGCTCCGCCTGCTGCATGCAGGCCCCAGATGGCTACAGAGAGCTCTGTGTCCCCTGACCTCCATGCAGCCTTCTCTCCAGCTCACATGGTCCCCGTTCCCCATAAACAGCCTTTCTAGCCCTTCATCTCCTGGGCGGCTCCCCACTGGGTATACTATAGCTGGAAATGGCCCCTTCCATGGTGTCTATTTCTCAATACACAAGAAAATATGTTTGTTATAAGGTAAGTAGAAAATACGTACAAGGAAAAAATATCCTGAATCCCACCACGCAAAGATAACCCCCTTTTGGCTCCTTGGAGCATCTTCTCCCAAACCGACACCAATGTGTGTATTAATAAAGTCAGAGACAAAAGCCAGGTTATTTCAGCGCTGATGGTAGGACTTTTAGGGGAGAAAGGCAATTTCTCTCTAACTTGATAACTTGAAGGGTCATTTGGTTGTAAGACAGGTGTGCTCTGAAAGACTGCGGATTGGGACAAAGAGAATGGAATAATTCTGACGTTAAAGAAAGAAGAATTTCGTTTCCAAGGGGCCATGCTAGAGGTACAGGGAGCATTTTCCAGGGCACTGCCCTCCCATGGGCTCCCAACAACCATTCCCTCTCTCCCTTCACCACCTCGCTCCTCCCGGCGCCTGGGAGCAGGGCGAACCCAGGTTCCCACGGGCAGGGCCCCTTCGGAATGGGGGGAGTGAAGGCTGCAGTCCCGACCTCCCCGGGAAAGCCCCACGCAAGGTCCAGGCACAGCACAAACACTCCCTTTACCCAGATGGCAGTCGTGTGTCCAACTGGTGGCACTTGAAATGTGGCGCAGGAACCAGGTTGGTTGTCAAGGTTGCTAAGGGACGACAGAGGGGGAACCGGGCCAGCGCGTGCACAAGGTGCAGGCCAATGGGAAAGGAGACTTTCACGGAAATAGGAAAACAGCTGGTCATGATAAGGAGAAATTAAAGGCCCCCCAAAACTCCAGGGCTTGGGACAGGGGGTGGTGCACTGAGCATCCTGTGTCATAGATGGGGTCTCTAGTCAAGAGAAGAGTGACCCCAGAGACTTGCTTTTCCTTATTAACTGTAAATACAGAGAATGTCTTTCCATTTCAGCAAATATTCTTGATGTACCGTTTGAATGGCTGCATAAAGACACCACAATTTCTTTAACCAATGTCCTATTTTGGGACATCGAAGTGGTTCGCAACTTTTTGCTATTATAATCAATGTTTCAGTGAACATCCCTGTAGCTGCATCTCTGCCCACATCCATCCTTATTTCCGTAGGATAAATTCCTAGCAGTGGAATTGCTGGATTGAAGAGCAGGAATATTTTCAAAGGTTTTGGTACATGTTGACAAACTGCTTCCCCAAAGGTGATACCACTTTGCTCCGAACGGCGAACAGCTGTGTGCCGCGCCTGTTTCCTCACGCCTTAGCCATCAGTTGTCCTCTTCCCCTCCATTTTATTGTAAAATTTCAAACATACGAAAAGGTGGAACAAACTTTGCAGCGAACACCCATGCAGCCACCACCCGGATCTTGCAGTTTGCATTCGTCCTGTATTTGCTCCGCCATTATCTACTCACCCCTCCAGCCATCAGGTCTTCTTCTTTTTGGATGCCTATCAAAGCAAGTTACCGATATCAATACACTTCGCCCCCCAAACACTTCGACATGTATATCGTTAATTAGAGTTCAATGCTTGCATATGATTCTTTGATTTTTCAAGACAAAATTTATATACAATGAAATGCACAAATCTTAAGTATACATTTGTTGGGTTTTGACAAACATGTATACTTGTATGCCTCTATCAAGATGTGGATATTTCCATCACTCTAGAAAGTTTCCTGGTTGCCCCCGCTGATCTGATTTCTTTCCGCCATGCCTTAGTTTTGCCTGTTCTAAAATGTCATAAAGATAGAATCGTACAGTATTTACTCTTTCGTATCTGGCTTTCACTCATTTGGCATGCTGTTTTGGAGAGTCCTCCTGTTATTGCGTATATCAATAATTTGCTCCTTCTTACTGCTGAGTAGAATTCCATTGTATAAATGTGTAATAGCCTCTTGCACGTGAGCTGTTTGTTTCTGGTTTGGAGCTATTGTAAATACAGCTGCTATGAACATTCTTGTACAAGTCTGTGTGAACATGTTTTCATTTTTCTTGGGTACTTACGAGTGGAATTGCTGGGTTATAGGGTAGGTATATGTTTAGTTACATAAGAAACTACTTGACGTCTTTACAAAGCAGTTGTCTCATTTTGCACTCCCACCAGCGAAGGATGATCTCTACCACTCTGGTCTCAGCTAAGAACACAATGGGGCTGTCACCTCCTTGGTTTTGGATGTTATACCCTGTTGAATACCACTGAAGATCACAACAACAAGGTTGGCTGCAGTTCCCCTGGCAATCAGCTGGACACCTCAGGCTGTTTCTCATGGACAGATGAATGGATGGATGCTCAGCCAGCTCTCCCTGACCCTGAACTTGTATAATTTCTTTGTTGGAACCTGAATGTCAGCTTTTCCATTTGTCTTCATTAAATTCCATCTTGTTGGTTTTGAGTTAACCCTCCAGCTGGTCCCGATAATGATGAGAGTAGCAAACTTACATACACATACCATGTGCCAGACCCTTGGCTAACTCATTCAGACTTCAGAAGAATTCTGCGAGGGAGCTCCATTATCCCCATTTTATTTTATTTTTTCATCATGTCTTTGTCAGGCATTATCCCTATTTTGCTGATGAGGAAATTGAGGCATGGAGAAGTTAAGTAACTTGCCCAAGTTGACCCAGTCATAAATGGCAGGATTAGAACCCAGGCCAGGGATGGGGAACATTTTCACGCTGGAAGGCTGCATTAATTTAGTTGTAATCAAGTAAGGCTGCATTCAAGAAACTTCAATTAGATATACTTAAAAATGTACATTATTTTGTAAAAACCTATCTACTATGTACTTAATTTCAAAAAATGAAAACTATTTGTCAATTTTAAAATTAACTAATCTTTTGATGACTTTGTTGTGTCTGCTTTTTGTTGGAAAGCATTTGAATATTTGGTTGCAGCGTGGAGGTCTGCAGTTTCAGTTGATCCTCTATATGGGTATCAGTCATTTGTGACCTTAAGGATGTCTCAATTTGGGTTAGGTAGGTGAATGTAGATTTGCAGCAATAAGTGATTGAAAAGCAAGAAAGCATTTTTTGGGCATGTTGCCGAAGGTGTAGGTATTCTAGTGCATTTTTCCATATTTCAATTGGATCTTTCTTAGCATCAAACAATGACTTTAAAATGTCATCTACTGAGAGCTTAATCACTTCCATCTGTAGTTCTTTATGTGCCTTGGTGATATCAACTAGCTGAGGCTGAAATGCTAATTTGAGTGTGACGTCATGATTCTCAAAGTCAGTGAACCTTTCATTGTATTCTCCAATTAATAGGCCTGTAACAGCTGCGTATTCTTCAAATGATTTGCATATACCATCCTGCTCATCAATGACCTTTGCTAACTGGGGAAAATGTTCGTCCGAAATTTCCTTTTGAAGAAGAAGTGTTTTGAAAAATGCTAGCTTTTTTCAAAATGCTTGGATTTTTTGCCACATATCACGTATAGACTTAGTTTTACCTTGCAAAGAAATATTCAAGTCGCTTTGATTTGACATATCACACACAAATGCTGCATTCCTATAGAAGTCTTTTTTCAATAATTCACATTGCTGATTCTGTTCTTCATAAAATTTAACTATCTGTTCTGGCAGAGATAAAATTTTGGCTAACACCTATCCCTGTGATGGCCAACACGTTTTAGAATGACACAGCAAATCCACATTGGTTATCTCATCATTCAACTTTAGCATGTTTTGAAATTGATGATGCCGTGTTGCATTTGCATGACAATAGTTAATAATACTTACAACTTTTTGCAAAGTGTCACTTAAAATAGTAGCTTTAGCACATTTTGTTGATGGAAGAAACAATGAAAAGAAATGAGAGCATCTCAATCTGTTAATACGTTTTTTATTCTGTGCAATAAACCCTTCATGTTTTCCTGTCACGGAAAGTGCACCGTCTGTACATACACTCACTAAATTTACCAAATTCAGTCCAACTTCATGACATTTATCTTGAAAGTTGTTGAAGATATCTATTCCTCCATGTTCTGTTTGCAAGAGTGCCCAAAGTGAGTAATTCTTCATAGCAAAGAAAATCTTCTGTTATGACCTGAATGAAGTATAAAATCTGTGCCAAGTCAGTAATATCATGCCAAGTCAGTTGATTCATCCAAAGTGACTGAATAATATATGTTTTCCTTTTGAAGTATTGCATGAAGTTGTTCTGTTAAGTTGAAGTCTAAT